>JABXWE010008241.1:0-20901 GCA_014611495.1 Limonius californicus | reverse complement strand
AAATCCCAATCCACATGTTCCCGAGCAAACTGAAGCCTAGCTTTCTTGTGGACCATGGTTAAGAGAAGGCCTGTTGCGGGGTGTCATGCACTCAATCCAGATTCCTGGAGCCTTCTTCTTACTGTTTTAGAAGAAATCGCGACATTTCGAACATCTTGAAGTCGATTTTTTGTCTCGTTTCCGGTGAGGAGCCGATTTCTTAATGCTTGTTGGCGTATAAACCGATCGTCGATTTGGTTTGTGGACCTTGGTCAGCCTTGTCCTGGACTCCTAGCATGTGACCTGTTGCCCTAAACCGCTGAAGACATCGACTAATAGTCGTATGATGAACAGCAAGCTTCCGTGCAACCTCACGTTGGCTATACCCTTCTTCCATCAAGGTGACAATTTTTACAGCATTATGCTCACTTAGATTTCTTACTGGAGGCATTTCAATGTGTACACAATTCGAACAAAGTGAATATCTGATCACAAGTTGAGAAAACACAGGAAAATCAAACCCACAACGCTATTACACTTGCAGACAATAACAATGCAATATTGCAGATTAGCGCAAAACAAGTTTTAACTTGCATTGACATGACTAAAAAGAGTACAAACTGTTTCATTGTTTCAGAAAATGTATGATTTATAAGCTTCCAGGATAAAGAAATTTATATATTCAAAAATTTATAGGTGGTGCGCTAATTTTGTCCATCAGTGTAGTTTAAGCAGAAATGCCATCAATACTTTTATTTTAAATATATTTATATTTTTCAAACTAGACAGTAGATAGTATTTACAATTTACATATTATAACGGTCATGGTATTGGCAAAAAATCAATGACCATGAAGCTGGAAATTTAAATTAATCATAAATATCAGCAGTAAATCTTACTTAAAGTAATGAGGTTTGTGTTTAATTAAAAATCATCGATTGCTGTTTAGTTGAAAAAATAAGTGTATTATGCTTAAATCGTAGATACACTCCTAAACTATTTCTCTACATAGTCAGTTCGAATTTTAATATTTAACATATCATGATACAAGTTTGTATACGCCTTCGTCGTAGAAGGTTGCCGCCTGTGCCAAAAACCTATTTTGTATTGTCACTTTGAGGTACTCGAGAAAAGGCTCGCGGGTTCCTAAAAAATTCTTAAGATGTAGGAAGAGGTGATTGTCAGTCGGCGCTAAGTGAGGACTATATGGGGGGGTTGTTAAAATTTCGTAATTGAATGGATCAAGGAGTTGCACAGTGCGAGCGGCCGCGTGCGGTCGGGCGTTATCATGCAAAAGCACGATTGTAGAGGTCTGTGTTACTCGCCTTGGCTTCGGAATCGCCCTTATCAAATTTCATAATGCCTCACTATACACATTTGCATTAATTGTCGTACCACGTTCTAAGAAATCACCAACAGTACGCCTTTCCTGTCCCAAAAAACAGTATGCATAAGCTTTCGGTTCTCGAACATATGCTTGAACTTTTTGGTTATGGGGCTTCCACTTGCTTGTTTTCAACATTTGTGCACGAAATATAAGTCTCGTCGTCGGTCAGAATGCGATCCAGGTACTCATCGCTCATCAGATATTGAATTGGCCCTTGGTTTCCGAATAAATCTCATTTCTTCAACGGTTTTACTGTAATTTGAAAATTGACTCGCCTTAGTTTTTTAAATAGTATCGTACTTTTTTTTAAGAGTTTAAATTAATTAAAAAAGTTTTAATTCAGTATATTACTGTAGTCAAGCTAATTTTGAACTGCTAACATTTGTAATCATTATTTGTAAACACCACGTTTTTGAGGTCTACCAAAATTCTGCCGTTTTTGACTTTTGAATTTGTATTAGTTTATTGCACTGCAGTTTGGAGGTGATTTAACCGAAGACACAAATACGTATATTATTCACTACAGAGTAGTCAACTTTCCATCAGCTAACATATAAATGCTATAAGCCAGAAAAAGTTCAAACAAATGATTAGAACTGCGATTTGATGCAATTAATTGTTTTTCACGGCATCCTGGTTTTTGGAAAAAATAAAAACGTGTATTTCTTAAATACAACATTTTGTTTATTGTTGTGGTAAAGAACTATGTATATGAGATTCTCTTTATAAAAAAGTACAATGGTAAGGACTGAGACTGAACAAGATAATTCAAATAATCAATTCACAACAGTTGTCTATAATTAATTGGTACTTGTAGTTGTAAAAATCTGCAGGGGTGCAAAGATAACAGTTTAAATGTATTTATGGATAGGATATTGTCTAAAATAGGTAATTGGTTACAAGAACAGCCAAAAAGGTAGATATCTTGTGTTGTTTTAGTATTGAATTGAATCATGTTGTATACAGGGTGATTTATACCAGGAGGTGAAAAATTAATATTCGTGTTCGGGATTGGATTGTAAGCAAAAAATGCGAAATAACTTTTTTTTTATTGGTACCCCATTTTGCTTATTTAAAGTACGCCTCAGCGTGTTTAAATCCAAGTTTTAAAAACGCGCGTGTTTTAAAGTTACCATGGCAACATCAACAACCCGAGAAACTGCTCAGACATTTTCTGAAGGTAAGCAAGCACAACTCGTTCATCTGTATCTGTTACCTTTTGCTCTTCCATCCATTTGATGAACTTGTCGTATTCTTTTTTATTTTAAAGCAATATACAACCAGTAACAACTGTAGTGACAGCAATTAATCCTATGTGACAGATTGCAAATTAATTTTTGTTTTTCTCATTTCCATGACAACGAAAGGTAGTCTGATGTCACATTACGAATTCAACCATTTTACATTCTTAGTTCTTATTTCCATTTTTTGTAGTAATAATACCAGTATTTATGTTTTCAAAGTGTACCAATAAAAAAAATAGCGTAAAGTATTCGTGGATAACTGGTCTTTAAAACACTTGCTCTATTTCGAGCACTCCGGCTGCGCCGTCGTGCTCGAAAAATCGCGCGTGTTTTAAAGACCTTAATATCCACTTATACTTTAATATACTATTTTCCGATTGGTCTTTGTTTTGGAGATATCGAGGCATGAAGTTTTCTGAACTTATAATTTTTGTCCATAAAGTTAATAGTAAGTCATGGAAATTGCTTTGAAACAAAAGACTTAACTAGTTGTTGACAACTGTTACATAGTATTGCTCTTAATAGTTAGTGTAAAAAGATACAAATTTTGTCAAGAATGCAGTTCGGCAATGAAAAATATACCAACATTATTTTTGTATACGGGTTTTGTAACGGCAATGCTTTAGAAAGATATCGGGAATATCAAAGGAGATTCCCGAATAAACGTCAGCCATTTCGCCGTGTATTTAAACAGAGAAATGTTGCATCCTTACTATTATTAGCATGTCCATCATTTACATCCAGGAGATGAAGTACAAAGATTAGCATTTTCGCGATGGCTTCTCGAACAGCACGAGCAAGATCCTAACTTTATTTGTTCCATTTTGTGGTCCGACGAAGCTACTTTCACCAGGGACGGTATCCATAACTGTCGCAATGAGCATGTATGGTCAATACAAAATCCGCACGTATTTAGAAGACATCGTTTTCAACGCAGATTTTCGATTAACACGTGGTGAGATCAACGGTCGTCTACTGCCAATACAAATTCTGCCGCATCATTTAAATGCTGCCTCCTACTTGGAATTGTTGGATAATCAGTTGCACGAGATATTAGCAGACGTTCCACTTGCATTGCGCAACTTGATGTGGTATCATCACGATGGTACGCCACTGCATGCTGCAAGGGTTGTTGTAGAATGGCTAGGCAACCATTTTAATGGAAGGTGGAGGGGTAGGCGCGGTCCAGTTCAGTGGCCTACTAGGTCGCCAGATCTAAATCCACTGCTTTACTTCTGGGGCCACGTAAAACAACTAATTTATGCAGAGGAAATTCACAATAAAGAGCAATTACGAGACAGAATTATGAATGCTGTACTTCAGATTGAAAATGAACAAGTTTTTGCTGCAGTTTATAACTCAGCAGTTTAACGTTCCCAGGCTTGCATCACGGCTGGCGGTGGACTTTTCGAACGTGAGTTGTAAGTTAAAGTAATGGTTTTTCTTTCTGTCTAACCATTACAGTGATTAAATAAAGTGTTCATATGGCCTACTATTAGTTTTTTGTGAAACTTAAAATTATATCTTCCAAAAGTTTGAACCTCGATATCTCCAAAACAAAGGCCGATCGGAAAAAAAATTACTTCGCATTTTTTGCTTACAATCCAATCTCAAACACGAATTTTCATTTTTCGCCTCTTGGTATAAATCACCCTGTATAAGTATAAGTTGTTAAATTCTTTTATTCGTGAAGTACTTAAAAGTCAATCACAGACAGTTCCTTCCATCTATTATTTGAATGAATTTATTCAATTTTACTGCAAATTGTTACTTATAATACTTTAACAAAAAGTGGATTTACTGTAGAGTCCTTTACCAAAACAATATATGAAGCTATTTTAAAGATAAAAGTATGTGATTTTTCCAAAAAGAAGTAAATCAAGACAAATAACTGATACTTCTAAACCCTGTCCAAAATATCACCAAAAATCTATGTGTTTTTTTTTGTCTAACATAACACGTATGGCTAATGGACAGGCAGCTACCCTGTATACAAATCTAACTTGGAACTTCTAATTTACATACATACCGATTGACGGTCTGCCCTACGAACATAGAATATGTAAAACATTTGGGTCCATTCATCTTGACGTTTTTAATGTTAGTCGTAGGTAAATAGATGCGACGGGTTTAAATTTTTATCACCTTAGAATTAACTGTGACTAATTTGACAGCTGCCGGTACAGTTTTACGGAATTTGTGTTTTTTTTTTTATTTAAATCCAAAATAATAACAGTAATATTGATATGAATGTCTATGAAGTGGACGAGAAAGTACAAATTATGAAATGGCCTTATAGCGGTAGCTCCTTACGTGCAACTCGAGATTTATTTGCAGTAAGTTCGAAAATTGACCTATCCCATACAATACACTGAATTTTGTGGAACTTTGAAGAATTCTGGCGTCTCTCTCCAGCCAACCATAAAAGAACATTACACTCAAGAAATGCAAGAAGTAAGAACATGTGCTGCTGTAGAAGTAGATTCACGCCAGTTTTCCACAAATATTGCTCAAGATACTGGTGTCCATCATAGTCTGTATTAAACGTTTTAAGTAAAAATGCATATCGTTCCTATAAACTATCGAAATCCCAACAAATTTCCCCACACAATTTATCAAACCGAAATCGTTCCTGCTTTGTGTTAAGTTCCAGGGATCAGACTGGATGAAATTTGATTCCAACAAGATGATTGCCTTGCCCACAGTATATTAAACAAAAAATGTATGGATTTGAGAAAGAAAGAGCTACCATACCGAACGAAGTGCGAATTAAAATTCAGGATGCATTTGCAACTATTACCCCACAAATGCTTGCTAATGTGAGAACTGGATTTTACAATCGTTTGGGCTGCTGGCAGAGGGGGGCAATTTATTCAAACATTTATTGTAAATAATATCTTGCTTCAGTTAATTTCTTGGAAGTTGATTATTTAGTTGACTTTAACTTAAAAATGTTGTTTCCTTTGTCCATTATTAATTTATTTTATTTGCTTATACCAAGACTTAATATGCAATGTTTTCGTCACTTTTTTATTAATTTTGGGAAAGCTATTGTAAGGGGTATTCCGAATGCAAAATGAAAAATACTTTCATGCTTGCGTGGTATTAAATTAAATTATATCTACGATAAATCTGATTTTAATTATGGTGTCTTGAATACGTTAAATTTTGAAGCACAAATTCATTTACTGATTTGTTTAGATATTAAAACGAACACTTTTTCCACTCCGATTGAGGTATCTCCAAAACATGCATTTTGAACGCATCAACCGCTTCTTCAGGTGTCGAAAAACGTTGATCTCGCAATTTATTTTTGATGTTCGAGAATAAAAAGAAGTCATTGGGTGCTAAATCAGGACTATACGACGGACGACTCATCAAATCGACGTTTTGAGTGCTCAAAAAGTCACTTGTTCGAGCCGATGTGTGAGAGCTCGCATTGTCGTGGTGGAGAATGATCCGTCTTCGGCGGTTGATTTTCCTTATTTCTCCGAAGACTTGTGACAAACAAATGGTTGTGTACCATTCAGAATTGACCGTTGTACGTTGCACCAATGGTACGGTTGAGACATGTCCAGTTTTTCCGAAAAACAGGCGACCATTTGCTTCGAAGTGCTTCGAACATGAACGACTTTTATTGGGTTTGACTCGCATTGGAAGACCCATACAGTCGACTGCTGTTTACTTTCGGGCTTATACGCATAGATCCACGAATCGTCATCTGTCAAGATGTCATACACATGTTTTGAAGCATCGTGATCGAATTTTTTAGCATTTCTTGCGACCAATTAACACGAGCTTGTTTTTGAGCGATTGTCAAATTATGTGGAATCCAACGCGAACAAATCTTTTTTACGGCCAAATGTTCATGCAATATTGAATGTATGCTGGTCCCACTAATGTCCAACGATACCTCAATTTCACGATAAGTCATATGACGATCTTGCAGTATCAGTTCACGCACCGCATCAAAGTTTTTCGGAACAACAACCGATTTTGGACGATCTTCACGAAATTTGTCGTTGAGCGAACTACGGCCACGATTTAATTCGGTAAACCTTCGATAAACACTGGTCCTTGATAGTGCTTCATCGCCACAAATCGAATTAAGTTCATCGATGCACTGTTGTTGAGTTAATCCACGTCGAATGTTGTAAAAAATAATCGCACGAAAATGTTTACGATATAATTCCATTTTTTGCCCGATATGAATTTTTCAAGTTACTGTAAACAACACAAATAGCGCTCGTACGTCAAAACGTTCTGAGTACGTATACCGTCAAAAATGTCAAACTTTACGATAGAGACGTCCAGCACTAAGGTTGCCCAATCCCGAAATATAAAAGGCAACCCTCGTAGGTACATATAAGAAAATGTATTAATTCTGTGATTGATTTTTAAGAACTAATGGCACTATAATCAGTAAAAATAAAGAATATCTCCTCAACATTGACCTTCAATAGCCACATTTCGTACTCTTACAATGTGACCATCTATACAGAGTGTTTTGTAATTACATGGCACTATTCTAGGCACATGTTCTCCAGGTTACAATAAAGGTATGTCATTTATATTACCAAGATGTTAAAGGGTACAGACACATTTCTAAAAGTGTGATGTTAATCAAGTGGCTGTGGCTATTAGAGGTAGCCGATGGTTTGGTCAGAATGGACTCTTTTAACGCCTTTAGACTATGTTCTGTGAGGTACAAGAACAACTAAGGAATCGCATCATGTAACCTGCAGCATTTATTGTGAACGGTTCAGATGCTGCAAGGTATGGAAGAGAAGCAAGGATTTGCTGCTCTGAATGGTACATTTAAGAAAATTGAAGGTGCTCTGAACATCTATTTTGAATGTTTAACTGCTAAAAATGTGTTTTTCTATTTAATATCTCGGGAATAAATAAGTTGGAGAAATGTTACCATGAACATTTTTGTTTATTGAAACATAGAATAGTACCGTGGAATTTTGAAGCACCCTGTTTGTATAAATATCAGTTTTTACCAAACTGCAGTCTATAGTTTGCAGGTTCTTGAATTTATTATTGTCTACTCTAACTACATTTATTTTGTAGTATAAAAATGTTGTGTCATTTGTGTAATACGGTTGATATACATACAGTCTATTCCTACAAACGTTCTAAAATAGTAATTTTTTTATTTGAATCGATATGAATTTTAAATAACATATAACATATTTTTATTTTTAAACTTTTACTTTTATAGATTATTACAGTGCGTTGCGAAAGAAAACTTCATGGAATTAGTTACGTATGGTGTTACTGGGGCAGTGATAAGAACGCAAAATTAGTATCAGTTTTAGAAATTTGAAAATTTCATGTTAATACATAAAATGCTTGCTGCAATTTGGAAAAAATTAAATATGGGTTTCATATTTTTGTTTGTTATTATTGACTGTTGCCCAAAAAAAGGGTGAGTAGCTCCATTCGATTTTATTATTGTTGCAAAACTGACCTAAAGTTAGTACAAAGAAAAATTGTAAATGTAATAGTTTTTAAAGAAAAATTCCGTCTTAGCCGGTTTGGTTTACATAATTTGTTTTGTTAGTTCTTCATGACCAATTAAATGTATGTCAGTTTTCTTGATAAATAATGCAGCAGCCTCTAAACAACTTTACATTATTGTAAACAGATTTACTTGGCGTAATGTGAATCTACAAAAACACTGAGTATCCTGTTTAAAATAAAAAAGTTAATATTACTTCTATAACTACCATACAAGATTTTATTAAGATGTAGTAATAAACAGTGGGTATTCATGGTCCACTACAATTCTGTACAACTGCTACTGCTTATCTTAATGTCATATAAGAGATGTTTCAAATTCTAAACTCTAGCTTTTCTTCCTTCATTTTCAAATAGGTTATTTAGCCAGAAACGAAATACATTATGCAACTTCTATTATGGAAATTGTTTTTTTACTTAAAAGTACCTCCAAGTCGTCTCTTAACACTATCCAGCAATCTGTGTTCCCATCTCCAGCTCCATCTTTGCTTATCAAGTCTAAGGGGACCGCGGTAGAGTAATGGCCGCAGCGCTTGGCTTCGGAGTTATTCTACCAAAGTCGCTCAGGTTCGAATCCTGAGCACTGCACTTTCCCAGGGTGTTTGTAGTGTCTGGGGTATGGGGTTTTTCAAGGGTGGGGCATGATATACCTGTGAATAGCACGAAGTGTGCTGAGCCGGGATAAGCTGGTTGGGATGGGAATCTTGGAATTGCCTTTGGCAACTCCACGATTCTTTTTTGAAAAAAAAAATCAAGTCTAAGTATGAATGATCATGTCTATTTGATTGACATATTTAAATTTTATTTATGTCCAAGAAATTCCTAGCCTCTTTAATTTCTATTAATGCTTGTAGAAATAAATTTTTGGGTCATGCATGAACCTTAAGAAACATGAAATTATTCTGACTAATGCTAACAGTGCCGGTAGGCGATGAATATCATATGTTGATGTTTTATTTCAGGCTTCTTCAAACTGTATCTGACAGTAATATATATGAAGGACTTAATGATGAAGGCCTTTATGACTTCACTAAAGATGCATTCACATTCTTGAATGCTGTACAGGCTATGGGCGGTAAATTCGGAATAACAATGTATGTTCTACTTCTAAGGGGCTCACATAGTTCTAAACTTTTTAAACAGTATCTCCAACATCCCTTACATGGTTCAGGCAAACATCAAAGTGACGAATGGTGGAGGACTATAGGTTAGTAGTGGTTTATATGTTTTTACTATAAATTAAAACATTTTAATTAAAATCAGAAAAACCATGTAAATGGTGTTAGTGAAACATGACTTTGATTGTCAGTTAGTGTCCACGATCAAACGAATAATATGTGAATATTGTGTGAAATCTAATCTTAATTAAAACTTTATGATATGTTTACTTTACATAAATAAATTGGAGTAGTTTAAAGGCAGGTATTGAACATTTGAACATCAAATATCAAGTGTGTTCCTGTGTAGACACATGTGCCTTTCTAAACTCGAAATTACCGTATCCGTAAGCAAGGATTGGTCAACCACATGGCCAAAACTAATAACATTGTCAGATGACCATAATTAAAATTGAAGCTATATACAATTTATTGAAGTGTTTTGTTACAATTGTTTCTTATTTTTGTATTACAAGATACTTCTTGAGGGCTAATTAATTCCAGGAGCGTTTTTATTTAATATTTTCATTGTAATTAAATGTGACAAACATGGAAAAAAACTCAAACTACTGAAAAAATAATCAGTTTACAGCTAACATCGATTTTCGTCTTTCATGGTAATCTATTTGATAACCTAAAAATTAAAAATAGCCGTCTTTACTAGGTTTTCTATTACAGCAAGAATCCTGGAACGCGAAGGATACTTAAAAAAATCAACTATTAAAAAAGGGCGGGCTGTGTTCAGTTACAGCACATACAGTATGACTGAAAAGGGTCAAACATTTATAAGAGTGTCAAAAAATTCCAATGTTACTAAAATCCTACTACAACCCACACCAGAAATGTTCAAATTACTCAAACTTAAACATAAACCAGAGTAAGTATTGTCAGCATTTTCCTTATTACTGTATCGATATTTTACTTCCTTGTGTTCTAAAGACCACTGCAGGAAAAAACCATAAAAGTACGGCCACTGTCATCAACTTCTACAAAACCAAGTTGGTCAAAGCCTTCTCTAAAGTTACTTCAAGCTCCTGCTAGCACTGATTCAAGGATCGAATTAAAGAACGACAGTGATGATTTAAGCACAACCTCGGAAAGTGATATGGAAAAAGAAGAACGCATGAAAGTGTATAGACTGTTAATGAATAAACGTGCTGATATCGCATCAAAAGTTGACTGCATGCCGTACATGGTTGCCTCAAATGAAGCCCTAATGAAAATGGCACAAATGAAACCCTGCACAGTTAAAGCATTACGAGAATGTCAATGTAAGCAATATAAATTGTTATGTCATTTAGGTTTATTTTTGTTATTATGTATTTGGTTTAACTCTTTGGATTAAAATTATATTAGGCATGTATGTGTGACGTTGAGCGCCCAGCTTGGTGTACCCACAAACAAAACCACATTGTTTTCAGTTCGGCGTGCGCTGTACGGGCAGGTTAGGTTTCGTGCGTTGTTTTAAACTGTCAAATCATTGAGACACAGAAATGTGCAATTTCATAGAGTTTCGTGTAAATTTATTATACAGTGCGATCGTAAAATGTCCTCCCCCCCTACTAACTTTTGAACGACTTGATATTTCTTCACAAAATTTTGTGTGCTTTACTGGGAAGCTAAATACTATGGCTAGCCGCCATTTTGAAATATTTGTTTAAATGGCAATGGGGGTCGAGTGACACCTCATTTGAAAGGTATTTTAGTTCTGCGTCCGATCGTTGAGTTTCATACAAAAATATACATCCAGAAAACAAAGTACGGTGCACAGATTCATCTCGCGACCGACCCGCTGCGATGAGGTGGACACGTGAGGCAGAATTCAAATACCTTTCAAATGAGGTGTCACTCGACACCTATTGCCATTAAGAAAATAGTTATAAAATTTAAATATGGGCTAAAAAATAGTATTTTTTTTCTCATTAATTCATACTACCGCTCCCCCCCCCCCGAACCGCTTTCGCATTACTTGAGGGGGTGCGGGCGTCCCTTACATACCAATCATTCATGCAACATGCACCCTATAGTTAACTAAGCGAAATGCGGTCGCCCCAGTTGGGATTTGAACACTCACGCCGATCGACCACATTTCGCGGTGACCTCGAGTGGCAACCCTATCCGCACTACTCCACCGAGGCCTCTAAAAGTAGTATTTAGTCTTCTATTAAAGCACACAAAATTTTGTGAAGAAATATCAAATCGTTCAAAAGTTAGTAGGGATGGAGGACATTTTATGACCGCACTGTATGTAATCCAAACGCCACGCCTTCTTCAATGGCGGTTAAAGCTATATTTCCACTTTCACCATGCCGAAAAATCAGGTGATCTTAGCCAGGTGGTCTCTGTTGGTACACCAAGCTAAAGAAAAGTCGCTTGATGCACATGCCTCATACCGATTCGGACAACATAACCTCAAACGGGCATTTTCGCTACAAGTTAGCGTTCGAATCCTTATCAATCGGTTACCATGCCAACGAAGTGCTTTTGCACATGCCTTGCAAATAGGTGGGTGCACGGCACACAGACGCCGAACAATTCGGCGAGTTCATTGGCAAACACCGCGATCAAGAACAGAAATATTTCATTTTAATCGCAGTGGCGGCTCGTGAGTTAAGAAAGAGGGTGGGCACAAGAAAAAACTTACCTATTTTTTGTACATAAAATCCATTCTCCTATTTTTCATGCTGGAAAAGATGTCTATGACTTTGTTGTCAAAATCCGGGATAGACTGGACGAACTTCTTTTCTATTGATAGGACCGGCAAGCGTTCTCTCGATCTTTTTGCACACAATTAACTTCCATCATTGACAAAACGTCACTTTAGTCTTTGAATTCAAACGCGCGATTGCGCGAAAACAGCGCTCCAAAGTCCAAATTCAAACGTTGGCTGCAAATCGGGGAACAATGCGCTCGGTGCCCAATTCGTCTGGTATATCGCGTATAGCGAAGATAACCGATAGGCAACCGAATCTTGCTCTACATAGGTACAAATCAGAGCGTTCCTCGGAACATAGTTTTGAGCGTGTTAGCCGCGCCTTTGGTGCGGAAGGAAAATTTGATACCATCGTTAAAATAATGAAATTAAAATAATGCACTGAATTACATGCGAATTTCTTTCTGTGTTTATCTTGGTGGTTGGGTGGGCACGTGCCCTTGTGCTCTTTAGTACAAGCCGCCACTGTTTAATCGTAGTGCAGGCGGGCATGGTCCGCCAGCGACCGTCTGCAGATGGGAAGGTCCGTGCCCGATTTGGCCGTCTTCGGAAAAATTTAACTTGAATATTGCGCCGTTGCAAAGAGCGTCCCGACTATGGTTGGACAGAACCCGTCGAACCGGCTTACATAGGCCTCCGTCAAGGGGCGCAAAAGTTCTTTACTTAGAGCACCGTAATTCTGTAACCAAACAACATGCATGGTTTACCAGGCATAGAATGTTCCGGGTACTACGATGCTATATAGAAGGCCATTGGACCGGAAACCCTTCGGAACAACGTAATCTCACAAAACCGTTTTTTTATGCGATTGCGAGGTGTTGCTTGCCGATCAGTTATTATGCTAATCCGCTTTTGTAAGTACCCCGGGAACTTACGGGGGTACAACATATTGGAGCACCGGTTGAATCTGAATCCACTGGTCAAGAATGCCCCTGTTTAATACACGTAATTGAAATTTTCAAAGGTATAAAATTACCGAAATTGTGGTGTTATTGCGGCGTTGCTTAAAACAGCTGGCTAATTTTACTTATATACAAGACAGCTGGCTATCTTCCAATGTGAAAAAACAAACCCGGCGACGATATCTTAATGAAGTGGTCGTCAACATTGCAAACATACTTCGCTATTTAACATCATTGCGCGCAAAGGGTAAAAAATTTTATGCACCCTTTCTACCTACCAGCCTTTGTTTTTATTAAAAATAATTGCAAACCCATTCTTTCTTTCTTTGCCACTTTTTTTCTGTCGACTCTCTTTTCTTTCTCTAAACCCTTCCTTTTCCTTTTCGCCTTTCCTCGTCGTCTTCCACCCTTTCTTTTTTTCCCCGTTACCTTCTTTCCTTTTCCCGCTATCTTCTTCCCTTTTCCCCGTTCTTTCCCTCTTTCGCCCTCCCCCCCCCCCTTACACCCTCTTTCCACTTTGCCCCTTCATCCACATTCCTGAGACGCACGATCTTTTTTAAAATAACATCTATAACCATTTATGTTTGTAATATATTAACAAGAGTATTTAATTATGCGGTCCAAAAGATTTAATTGACGAGAGAACAACAACACTCAGCTGAAAAAAAACCGGCCACCTATTTTTTTTTAAATATTGGATGATAGCATTATTGTTGTAGTAGTTCCAATTAAATTTTTGGTGGTTTACGGAAAAAGAGTATCAGGGTGTAGAAAAAACAGCATATGCTACTTATTAGTTTATTTAATAAACAATACTCATCAAAAATTAAATTTATAGTTAATGTGCGTGTAGAATTAATTAAATGGGTTATCGGAAAACAGACATAACACATTAGGAAAGAAGATTTCACTTGAATATATTTCAATACTTTGTATTGCCTCCTTTAGCCCTTACTATTGCCCGTATACGGCGACCTATACCACCATTGAGCTCACGTATATTATTTTACGAAATATTCTGCCATTCTTTCCCAAGTGCCACACCAAGATGATTTATTGGGGTTGGCGCAACTGCATGACTTCTAACGCCCCTCCCCAGCATGTCCCAAACATATTATATAGGATTTCCATCGGGCGTACATGCTGGCCAGTTTAGCTTTTTTATTCCTACCCAGGTATTCAGTGACTTACTGTATACAGTCTTGCGCTATCGGACATTAGTACAAAGTCATCGTTGATAAATGGAACTACATAATTTATCAAAACTTCCTTATACCGCCCTGCGTCAGTAACCCTCCATCCTCCATTGATATTCCTGCCCACACAATCACTGAACCTCTTTGATAGCTATCCCGGGGGTTGAATGTGCACTGTACGAATTGTTCTTCCGTTCGTTTCCAGAGTTGATGTCCTTCATCTGGTGAATTTGGGCAGAACTGATACTCATCAGTAAACAGTACCATGCTCCATTGTACCTAAGTCCAATTCAAATGTTCGCGAGCAAATTGTCTGGCTACTCAGTGACGTGGGAGTAGTTTTGGTCCAGCTGTCCAGGTCTGGAAGCTTTCAAACTAACTTCTTGTAACCTTTGACAAACTGCCGCATACTTTTATGTGGGCCACGAACCTTACGAAGTTAATTTTTTCTGCACTGAAGTCAAATGACGATTCCTTAGAGCAAGGTCAGCAACCCGCAGAAACTCTTTCTCGTGCACAATATTTCGTAAAAAAACCTTATCGTCCCATTGATGCGGTTGATTTCACCACTTATATTTTGTTTTTACTGCTTTTATTATTATTATTGATGGTACCTTAACTCTTAAGTCGGGAGGTCGAAGAATTGTTACGGTATCCGGGAGGTGGTATATTTGTTATGCCATTTTTGCTCTTCATTTCTCCCTGATGTAATTAACAAATTTTAATTTTTATCGTTCTTTTTTTTAATATCGACTTATTTAAACAGAACGATATGAAATGGAGTAACATAAGGTATAATTATGACTAAGTAGGAAACAATTTACTAACATAAGCAAAAATTTAAAATTTTGCAGGGATTGCTTCGAGGATCAATTGTCAGTTGTCACATTTCGATTGGTTCTTTTTATTGGTTTCACTAATCGCAGAACTGATTGTATAGTAGTGAATTTGTGACGTGGTATACTAGAACCTACTACAACCCGAATAGCTCGCAGGTACTCACCGGAAGGGTAGTGGCTGCCACCACGCCATCTGGCACACCGAAGGAAAGGTACATACCTGGAAATTCGCCACCGCGGCTTCAATGCGCTTCGCGCAGGAATCGATTACAAATTTCGTGGATCGAAAAATATACCACACCTCCCGACTCAAGGGTTAAGATAAAGTCATTGGTTTCATAGCTAAGCGTACAAAAACCCATTTCTAAAGGTGTCGCACAACGTCCGTCCCCCATCTGCCCGCCACGACTTACTGCTTACTCAAGTAACCCGAATCTTTGAAAAGTTTGCCGACCCGTGCCTTAGCTTAGAGTATTAAGAGCAAGAAAGCGGTAGCTATTGTTTTTCATTTCATGCCAGAATTTTTCTACACACTGTTAGTTCCTTTCATTGTAAAATACTAAAAGTTTTATTGCAAGTGCTACTACAACTAGTACTATTATCAAAAATTAAAAAAATACATACAAGTGGACCGTTGTTTTTTACCTGAATGTAGAAAAACACCTGCATACTTAAAAAAATCTTCTTTATTTCTACTTTATTTGCGAATATCTTACCTATCTGATAGATATTTTTAAAAACCATCTGAACAGTGGCCGGTGGAGTGATGCCCGAAACACCTAGTATATTAGTAGGGAAGACCGGGGAGGTTTGGACACTTTTTAGGTTTTATTTTTTATTTTTTTATGAATATTTTATCTTTTTGGTTTTTAGACTAATGTTTAGAGTAGTCCTTTGAGTTCATTTCCTCATAATATAAACTTTCCAAGAGTAAAATTTTTCCAGAAAACAGCCGGAAATTATAGGTACTACATCTGGCACCCGGGTATGGCATGGACATGTAGTCAGGAGCACACCAACTGCAATTAAGTAAAAGAAATCTTTCTAATTAGCATATTTTCTAAATATAAAAGTACAGAAGGTTATCAAAATAAGTTACTGCAGACAATCCTGACAGGTCAGTGATGAAATACAACATATCCTTGAATCTGGGACGCTTGTCTTCTATCGCTTTCGGCAGGACTAAAATCACTTGTGAAAAAATCACGAATGAAGTTTCTTCAACTGTAGGTTGAAAGCCATTGCACGGAAGCAGCCGCTTGTAGAACTTTACTTCAAACCCGTATCGCAACTTACTTTCTACTTTTGCCACAAAATTAATTGCAAACTTGCCGTTTTTCGACGAAACTTTTACAATTAAGAAGTCGCTTTCAACAGCATCGTTGGTGCTTTTAAGGTACTCGTCACTTTCGTCGTCCTCTTCCCAATCAGAAGAAGAATTCTTCGTGATGACATCTCCCATGTCTTCATCTGAGGAGTCTTCTTCGAAAACTGTTTTTTGTTTAAATACTTTTTTCTTCACGACCTTGACTTTCTTTGCCATCTTGATTTTCTCCTTTTCTTCAAGTTCTTCCTTTTCCGGAGTATCTGTGGTGATCATACTCTTCCCATGCTTTCGACCACTCTTAGTCAACTTCCTTGTCTTAGCTTTTGGGTATGGAGTTATTTGTTCTGGAGAAATGAACTGCGCCAACATAGAAGCAATTAGGACTTAGGAGGTGGTGTATGAGCCTCTGCAGGACCGTTAACGGTGACGGGGGGTTCCACAGCAACAGTGTCTCTGTCAGCTTCTTCCAATGTTGACTCGACAGGTTCCGAAGAAGTGCTGGGCAAAAAAGGGTCTGAAGAAGGATCTGGACGTTCTGAGACGGCAGAGCAGAGAAAATCGTGATGTTGAAAAATTTTTCTATCAAACGGTGAGATACCACATTTCAGAAAACCTGATTTCACGTTTTCAGGAGTTACAGCTCGATCCCAAGCTTTGGAGCACAGCTCAGGAAGCGCATAGATTGATAGGGTTTGATGAGTGGACTGCTTCACTGTAGTATTTTTTGCAAGGGCCAACCACGCAACCGTCCAGGGGTTGTAAACGGTTAGAAGTGTGAGGCGGAAGTGTCACAATTGTGATCCCATTGTTTTGGCAGAAATTAACACCTTCCAGGCTAAGATGAGACTCGTGATTGTCCATCAGTAGCAGCATGAGATGTTCTTTAACACACCTCACATTGTCTTTGAAAAATTTTAATACTAACACGAAGTTTTCGATGGTCATCCAACCAGATTTGTGGATAAGTTCTAAGGCTCCAGATGCTGCCCCAGCTATCATTCGCTGTTTGTCGAAGCAGACACGTGGGAAAACGAACACGGGAGGTAAAGAATTACCATTGGCACCAATTATACCCACTTGGGTCCTTAGTTCTCCTCGCTCTCTCGATGTCCCTTGGCCAACTTGCTTTTTACCCTTTTGTCCAATTACTTTGGCTACCGGAGGCACTGTCGTCACTCCAGTTTCATCAAGATTAAATATATCGGAAGGTGAAAACTTCTTCCTTTGCATAATATTGTCCAATTTGTCAGGTTTTCTAATGGATAACGTAGGGTTCCTCTTCATAAAACCCGTGAACTAGTCATTACCAGCTTGACCTTTTCCTTTCCAGGTTTCAGGAAATTTTAGCTTGTTTTTTCAGCAAATTGTAAAGCTATTTGTTTGCATTTATTCGGTGTCACTCCGTAAAACATTTTTGAGTATTTTAGTAAATACTCCGCCAGTGCTTTCTTCATTTGGTCTGAGAAAACCAGTCTACTATGGAAGTTTGGTTTAAACGACAGAGTGTCTAGGCCCATTTCTCTGGCTTTCTTTACATAAAGAGCCAGACGGGACTTCGTCACTTTCCGAATGGCTGCCACATGATGCAAACTCCCACGATTCTCTAGGACATCTTCCACAGCCTGCTGTAGATCACCTCCTGGAAAGGTTCGATCAGTTTTCCTTTTAAATTCCCGTGGCATCTGGAATGGGCAAGGCTGTGTTAAACATTAACAGAAATATTCGGGGATACAATGGACACCCTGTCCATTGTATCCCCAAATGACGTAATCACACATTTTTGGCTATAAAATCTGAACTAAATATTGCATCGTTTTGAATCATGCATAAATAAATTCCTACTAGTTACCGTTCTCTACAAATGGAATGTTGAACACAAAACATTAAACTATGGTACAGAAAAAACGTACGTTCTTACCTTACAAAGTTATATCAGCGGAGTCGGAATTCGATTATGTTCTGTAAAACTAACAATTACAAAGGGGCGGCCATATGCTTTTGTCGGCTAGCATCTTGCAGTGCTGCCAACATGTGCAACCGGTCGCGGCAGTTAGGGCAAGAAATTTGAACCTGTCCATTGTTACGCCATGTCCAAACCATCCCCGGTCTCCCCTTTGTATTTTTTATTAGCTATCTTTAAATTTTATTCAATAATTCTCTTTGTGCAGTGGATGGTTTTACTGAAGTAAAATTAAAGCGGTTTGGAGAAGAATTTGTGCAGACCATACGAGTTATTTGTCAGTTAGAACCTGTGGTATTAGAAGGAACCAGCAAAAAATCCATTCAGGATATTTTAGCAGAGCATCCTTTGCCAGGAACCAACTTGGGAGCAACAGCTGAAGCAAGTTACTCGATGTACAAATCGGGTCTCACTGTTCAGGAAATTGCTACAAAAAGGTAAGGTTGGATCTGCCCATCATATTTTAACTAAATCCATTACTTTTTTGTAGGGGTGTAGTCCCAGCTACTGTATTAGCACATTTAATTGATGCCATTAAAGCCGGTTATCCCATAAAAATGATTGACCTGAATGTAACGGATGAAATAAGAGATACTATCGTTAATGTTATAAGGAATCCGCCCAGCAATTCCAGTAATTTAATACCGCTATTATTTTCTTAATTTCTTGTTACTTCATTATGATTTACAGATATGTTTGTTGCAACACAAATAAAGAGTGCTTGCCCTCCAAATATTACATTGGATGTAATAAAGGTGGTGATGGCATTCTTACAAGTCCGAAAACATTTGGAAAATTTGAAAATTCCTTATGAAGAATTTGAATCATCATTAGAATCTCAAAGTTCACAAATAAATTCAAATGATGCAACTCAAAGTGAAAATAATTTAGATCATCTACTAGATGTTGCTAATCAGGATTCAAGCTTTCAGATGAAAACGCAGAGTAGAAAGGTCAATCTAAGTTCGTTATCTTGTGGCAAAAAATGTGAAAAACGAGATGCAGACAGTGAATCAGAGGAGAGTTTTGTTTTTCAATACAGTTCGAAATCAAATCCAACAAAGAAACAGAAACTAGGAAACTCTGATTCTACTACAGCCGCTAACACAAGTGACGATTGTTTAGGTTTCTTGGATTCTCCACCACGAACACACGCAAAGAACTCGCAAACAAACCGGTCGGATGATGATGATTTGTTAATTATTTTAGATTCGCCTCCACAAATGCGTAAATTTCCTTCACAGAAATCTTCACAGGGGACAGACCCGGAGAAAAGTCTTTTAGAAGATGATTTTTTTGATGATGCAACTCTTGATGATATGGAAAAGGTTATAGATGAAGCAAAAAATAATGTATCAGTTTCCTCAAACCTTAATGTAAATATGGAACAAAATACAAAGAAGAATGATGATGGTTTGGTTAAAGAATGTGAATCGCCTCTCTTGACTAAATTAGACAGTAATAATCTCGGCGCTACAAAAACTGAAAAAAATAGATTTAAGAAGTTCCAATTTAAATCCAAAGTTCCAGCGTCAGTAGAGCAGAGTACTCAGATTTTGCGACGGTCACAGTAATATTTTGTGTTTATCTTAAAGACTGTTCTGATTTATTTTCTAAATGTTAAAGGATTGCACATCCCAGTATGTAATAAGCAGTAGGTAATATAATACAACAATGAATTAAATTAAAAGTTGTAAACTTACATATAATAGAATACATTCATTTTTTTATTAACATGTAATTAATGAAAAACTGCACTATTATGTTTTTTAAATACAATTTGTATAAAAGGACTTAAAAATGTAACTTAGTTAGAATATACAGGGTGATTCTCAACATGTGTGAAAAACTTTAACCATGTATAGCTGAGGTTATAGTTATACTTATCCACGTCCTCTTATACCGTTAGGTGTCGAGGGTTTGGTCGGGGGTATTTCCATTTCTGTAGAATTTCTTCCCTTCTTTGGCTTTTTCTTTCGTGGTATCCCATGAGCATCCTCTTCTACTCAGCGTTTCCATCATCTGATCTGGCCTTCCACACTTCTTTAACTAAATTTCCTTCTTCCATTCGAATTAGCTGGCCCCACCAGCTAAGTTGTTTGCTTTGTATGTCTTCCTCTAGTGGTTTGACATTTAATCTTTCCCTGATCTCTGTTTCTTATCCTGTCAATCCTAGTAACTCCTTCAATTCTCCTTAGGATTTTCATTTCTGCAGCTTACAATTTGGATTTTAACTTCTTACTGAGCACCCACGATTCACTCTCGAAAATTAAGACTGGTTTAAACACTGTATTGTATATCCTAACCTTTACCTTCTTACTCACTTCTTCTTTGCTGAGGAATATAGTTTTTAACGCGTTAAAATTCAGGCGTCGGCAACTTTTTTGGTTGCAGGTCAAAATCAACCAAAATGTTACTATTAAGAAGACGTTTCGGGTCAGTGGTATTTCATTATGAAAAGTGTTTTAGTGAATAATAAGATAAATGTTATTGAGAAAATACTTACAGTATGCTTCTAAACTTTAAACATAAAAAACAAAACTATAATTTGTTAATTGTTTGCTGCCTTACTTCGTTGAAATTCATACTTTATATATTAATAATAATAAAAGGCAATTTCAACAGGTATTTATTTTTATTTTAGCTTTATACGTATTTCGACATACAATAT
>JABXWE010008240.1:0-32696 GCA_014611495.1 Limonius californicus | reverse complement strand
TGGTTGAAATAATTAAAATAAAAAATTCGTGTTTAATCTAATTAATTAAAATATCACAAAAAGCAAAGTGTGAATGGATACGAAAAGCATAAACATTCATCTAGATGTACCAAGTAATTACTGAATAAGTATTTCAGATTAAGTTTTAATTTAATAAATGTTTTAACAACTATACGGTCTATTAAGAAAGTAATTGCTCCCTAATTAATTGTTTGCAATAACGTGTACAGGTGGTTGAAATAATTAAAATAAAAAATTCGTGTTCAGTATAATTCATTAAAATATCACAAAAAGCAAAGTGTAAATGAAATTAATTAAAATAAAAATTAGTGTTACATGTGTTTAGTTCAATTAATTAAAATATCACAAAAAGCAAAGTGTGAATGGATACGAAAAGCATAAACATTCCTCTAGATATACCAAGTAATTAGTGAATAAAAATTTAATATTAGTTTTAATTTAATAAATGCTTTAACAGCTATAGGGTGTATTAACAAAGTAATTTCTCCCTAATTAAATTCAAATAACGTGTAAAGGCGGTTGAATTAATTAAAATTAAAATTAGTGTTACATGTGTTTAGTCTAATTAATTAAAATATCACAAAAAGCAAAGTGTAAAGGGATACGAAAGGCAATGCACTGCTGCAGAAGTACCAAGTAATTAGTGAATAAAGATTTAATATTAGTTTTAATTTAATAAATGTTTTAACAGCTATAGGGTCTATTAACAAAGTAATTCATCCCTAATTAAATGCAAGTAACGTGTAAACGCGCTTGAATTAATTAAAATAAAAATTAGTGTTACACGTGTTTAGTATAATTAACTGTTAGCTGTTTTGTCATCTACGACATAATGTATGTTGATAAGAACACAACTGTCGCTTAAGCAAATGCAAGTGAACTGATTTGCACGACAGTTTATAATGCAAACTATAAAGTTTTCGCCTTTAAATTACTTTAACATAATCTTACGCCTCTTCGATCCTTTCTGTATATTGTAGTTTCTTTTTTAATTCTCTCAAAACAATGGCGTTACTAAGAACATAAGAAGGGCTTTAGGACATAATTTAAAAAACACAAAGGAACGCTTAAAAAATCAGCCAATAAGATACTAAATCAATCATAAAAGCCATAATTCAAACGAATAGCTGTTAGTAAAGTAATATATCGCGTATATCACTTCAAAAGGGACATAGGAGTCTAACATACGAAAAATTATTTTGTAGGTTTTTAGTACATTTTATTACTGGCAAACGGCGTCTATATAAATATACCATTTTGCTGCACCTCTTAATATTACTTATTTAAAACTAATGCAAATATTATATTGGATATTTATTGACATTAAAATGAACAATCTATTGAGGCATGTTGTAACAGCTATTACTTTAATAAGTTAACGGTTACAACCTTGCTTTATGTTCAGTTCTAATATTTGTTAATGCATTTGTATTTTTTCAGACCAACAGAATAATGTCTTTCTACGGCATTGAAAATTAATTATTTATCTTAATACTACACCACTGCAATTTCTAACAACTTGTGGTTAATCTAAATGAATCAGGTGAAGCATGAAAGTTAACAGTGAAGTTTATGTTTGTTTTGTTAGACTCGAATTAAATGTTGATAGTAGTTGACTGTTTTGCTGTTACAATTTAGAAATATGTACATATAATTTATGCAACCTTTTTTTCCACTGTTTACCTGCTTCTGTTTCATCCGATTCATTCTGTTTAAGCCTGATTCGTTAGAACGGTAGTTACATTAATATTAAAAAACGCATAATTTTTAATAAGAAAAATAAAATCTATTACCTCTTAACACTGAAAACAATGGGGGGTTTAAGAATATTTAAATAATCGGAATTTGCACGTAAGAACGTCGCTTGTGGCTTTGCTATAACTACTTTCCTTATTTCCCATACTAATCTCCCATATTCCAATCACAATGATATACCTGGTATAGAAAACTTTAAGAAGCCACAAGCATTTTAAAATGTTTGAAATTAATAAGTGGAAGATGGTAAAATATATTGAACTGCAGAAAGAATATATAATAATATACAGCGTGGTGATATAGTTCCACAAACAATTCAGAATTTTTAATACAAATAAGAACATTACCATAAAAATTACCTAACGGATATGTTCAAATTGTCCACCATTAACCAGTTGGCATTGCCCAGCACGTGTGTAAACTTTTTGTATCGCACTCGCAATCATTACCGGACTGATACCTTCCATTTTTAAACGAATCCGATGCTTTAAATCGTTTAAATTGTTTGGCTTACTAATGCAGACTCGCGATTACACACGACCCCATACAAAGAAATCTAGCGGCGTTAAGTCAGGTGATCGCACAGGCCGCTGACGCAATCCTTGTCGGATTTGTACACCAAAATGGAAGAGAGCTCAAACTTGTTGAAATCAAATGCTTGCGTGGGACATTTCAGGATCTTCATTGTTTGAAAAATGAATTGCTAGAGCTGGAGCTAACTCAAACCGCGGAAAATCTAAAAATCGAGCGCCATTTAAATTTTCTGCAAAAAAGTGTGCTCCTAGAAAACGACCTCTTATCATTACCATCCATACATTCACTTTTCCTCGATACTGGCTCTGTGATTCTTGACACCAGTGCGGATTTTCTTGTGACCCATATATGCAGCTGTGACGATTTACTGTGGCATTCAGACAAAAAGTGGCGTCATGAGAAAAAATTAACTTATTTAAAAAGTTAGAATTGTAACAACCAGCGTAAGATTAATTCTTCACAAAACTGTAATTGATGGTTTAGATCATCCTCATTTAACTCGTGTATCAAGCTTACTTTATGAAGGTGGTATTTTTCAAACAACTTTTCTGCAAACGGAAGGCTGGTATTAGTGTTTAAACCAATTTGCTTGTAGAAGTATGAGTATACTTTTTAGCTTCAAACAACACATTTAATGCGATTTTTAGCTTACTTGAGGCCGACCTTCTTAAGGTACATCTCCTACACTCCCAGTTCATGCAAATCTTGTAACCATTCTACTCACTGTAGATCTTGGAATAAGGGGTCTATTGGGATATTGTTCATTAAATAACTCAAAAAAGTTCTTAATCTATTCTATTCTGTTTCGTTCAGTTGAATGTACCATTTCTACTTTGATTTTAATACGTTTATCCCTGTTTCATTTCCCAATTCGGCTTGCAACCGTGGGATCTTAATGCTAAAAACCTTCTCTGGAATTTCTGTCGTTCGGATTCGACGTTAAACTGTAGGTCCCCCGTGTTTCTACCTTAGCGCTGAGGAGAAACACGTGGCAGAGAAGAGGCCGATGCCCAGCAGTGGGACGGAAAGGCTGTAGAAGTGTAGATGATCCCTGTTTCATAAATGTACCAAAGTCAGCAATTTACCTTTTCTAAGGAAACAAATGTGGTGAGTTACTTTCCGATGCTGGTCAATGCCAACTGATTAATGGTGGACAATTTGAACATTTCCGTTACGTAATTTGTTTTTATAATGTATATAGTTTCATTAAAAATAAACTCCGCATTTATTGAACTTTATGTGCAGATTTCCGGAAAAACTGTTCGGCGTTCGGCCGCTTTTATTGAACGCACCCTGTATGCGCAAACTTTACTTGTTTTTCTGCAAACGCAGCATTAAGCCAAGACTTCAGACCGTTAAGTACGGGGAAAAGACAGAAGTCAGGCTCCAGATCTCGACCTGAGGGTTACGCTGTTTTAAAATTACCCTCGGGCGAGCGAATCAGTGTAGTTTCCCAAATGGTAATTACTTACGCTTTCTGTGGTACCATTCCCGGTACGTTCGAAAAAGGGAAATATTCGTTTTCCCAAAAATCCCGAAAATATCGCTTAAAGTACCGATTTCGAAAAATGTATATTCAGTATTGAAAAATCTGCCAAAAGCAAGTGGTTTCAAGAAAGCCAACTGTAACAACTCAACCACAGCACCCAAGGACTGACTTAAGCATTACACCCCCTTGAAGGGCCAATTTTCCAACGAACAAGGTAAAGTATCAAAACCTTTGTTAGCCACGCTTCAGCTGTTCCATTTAGTTTACCAAGGGTGAGGCCCCCCTGAGACGACGCCCTTAATTGTGAAATCTTGTGAAATCAGTTTATATTTCGTATGTGTAATTCGAAGATTTTTTAGCGATATAAGAAAATACTGCGTGTACAAGGCCTTTCTGCAGTATCTTTTTTCAGGTATTATTAGCTTAGATTTAATTGTTTTGGGGTTCACCTGTGCGTGACCCCTTGTTTAATATTAAGATTGTATGTTTAAAACTGTTTTTTTTTTGTAAATAATGTTTATCTTTGTTCCTTACCAAATTATAATCATCCAACCATTTTCCGTGTATTTTGTCGGCTTCTTTAATTTACGTAAATTCCTTATTAAACTAAACTCTTATTTGATCTTAATCTTTGTTAAAAGTAATGTGAAGATTCCTGTAAAGGCAGCTGAGAGTAATTGTTGCGCCCCTTTGTTTACGGGGCTAATAATTTAATATTTTTTTCTATTAGGAACAATTGCGTGAAAAGGTAAGTTCCATCACGCACAATCTTCGGATTGGCCGTTCAAAGTACCGTGGAGCTTGAGCAGTGCCGGATCTAGTGATATTCCCGTAGGCGCCCTCACTTATTACGACTTCCCGAATCCCGAATTTGATCAGATTGAAGCGCGGTGTTTTACAAAATGAACCAACCCTTCTCCTCTCAGCTACGCTACGGAATTCAGTCGTTTATGTGTCACAATTCAGTTAAAGCCCGTGTCAAAACATTAAATGACAAAATTATGAGTTTTCTGCGGAACTTTATCCTATGCTGTATAAAAGGTATAGCTGGTGCAATATTTTAGCCGTGACTAATGCTTAGAGTTATAAAACAATGTTATATGAAGCAATTTGTCGTCTTACTAAGGTCTAAAATTATTATATCGTTCTGAAGTGTTAGACTCTCTATAGATGTATTACTCGTAAATATGTCGACTATATAGGGTGGACAAATAACATTCAGTGATACAAGATGTACACAGTACTCGTTTAGTGAACAAAATACTTCCTTTCACATTTGGGAATTTCTGATTTAATACTTCTAATACATGGTACGGTCACACCCATGCGCAATAGATAAAACGAACCACGTCCACCAAAGTCAACAATTTAACGTTTCTAAGGAAAAAGATGTAATGTGTTCACACATGCTGATTAATGTCAACTGGTTAATGGTGGACAATTGAACATTTATAGACATTATTTTCAGGAATTTTATGTGAGGTACTAATTTTTTTATATCACCATTTAACCAGTGATGAGATTTGTAGAAATAAGGGGGAAAATAGGGATGCCATTTAAAAAAATTAATGGTCGTGGTCATAATGCACAGACAAAAGTCGATAGAAAAATTTATGTTAGTATGAGACTTTTTAAAAAATAAATTTGATGTGTCGGCATTTTCCCAGAAAACATTAAATAACAAAATTATGAATTTTGCCCGAAACTTTCTCACCACGCTGTATAATAATATAGTATGTAACTGGCGAAGCCCATTCTACGTCAGTGTAAGTTTAGGATTTTTCATGCCATTTAATCAAACTATATTTTATAATTACGAACATGTCATGAATACCATTTTAGGTTATAACACATTTTCTCTGATTATGTTAAAGTGGAACAGTTCTTGGAAATGCAAAACTAGTTTTCCTTAATTTACCTGCGCATTACTCAATTAGTAATTACGACTCGTTTAAGTAAGACACAAACACCTGTCAGGAGATAGTACTTATATAACTGCTGGAATTATTAAGCATTTTTTATTTAATTTAAGAACTGCATTTATTTAAAATGTAGGATTTTCAGTTTAAAACACATGTGGACGGGATTTCACTCCAATATTTCAGTTGTAAGTTAAATTCCTCGCGAAATATTAAAATTTACATTGGCAATTGGCTATTCTTTCTTTAGTTTATAGTTTTACGTACATATATTAGTAGACTAAAATTAAAAAGTCGTAGCAGTCGTTCATCAACAACAGCTAATAAATCCTATAGCAATAATACGGTAAAAATCTTTTTTTATTTAATTTTTACGAACTAATTGAAAAATAGCTACAAATTAACTTAGTTAAGCAAAAATATTATCGTTTAAATAGTCCAAAGTACTACTAAAATAGCAAGAAATTGGACTGGGTCAGTTAGTAGTTTAAATCAAATATTGATGACATCACTGTCAGAGAAAAATAATGATTAAATATTTTTGTCATGCTCAAAATCTAAATAGATAATCCGAAGCTTTATAAAGGTTTATGAGTATAATGTACTATTCGACGCCTTAAAGCTTTCACTTAACCTCAAAACTGGACCGCGAAAATCATTTCGACGTTACGCAATTTCTCTATTTATGTTTTTATGTTTCGGTTTGTTCATACATAATTATTAAGCGGTATGAAACAGAAAGTTAACCGGAATTGAGATGAGCGTTACGCATAATTGTTTCCGAAATCATATTGGACAACAACGGAGTGGAAAGTTTCAACAGTGAACACTTTTTACTATTATTGCATTATAAAAATATTTCTCTTGAGATAGACGGGTCATTAATTCGGTAATGGTTTGAGTTTCACATTATATGGTTATAATTTCGCCACCAATGAGGGAATTGGAAGACTTGAACGAAGATCAGTGCCATCTATGATTGATCTGTCTATGTTATAAGAATTCTAAGTACTAGTTTCTGGTTAGACACATTATAGATATCATAAATATGCGAGATGTTTCTAAAAAGTAATGAGGTTTGTTGTAACGAATTCCGCGGCTGGTTGAAAGCAACCCGTTTTACATTTTACATTTCACACGGTCGACTTATGCGCATAGTTTTGGAGTTTCGGAAAATTGAGGGGGAAACCGAAAAATTGTAGAACGACAAGTCCAGGAACGGGGTCTGGAGTATTGATGGTTGGTCGGACATATACGTGCCAAGTGAGTGAAAATTTTGGTAAATCGTTATCGGTTTGGAAATTGGTTTCCGAGTTAAAACTTCATGGCACAGGAGTTGGTTCCTAGTTTAGAGGAAGTCAAAAAAACTCCAGGAATTAGTATTCCAATATAGAGATTATTCCGGTCAAACAGATTAATTGTGGCCAGTTTTCCATCGACTGGTGAGTTATTTATTAATAGAAAGATTGTTCAGTCTTAAATTTTTCCAAACTTCAATGCTAATATTCGCTGTAATTTAATTTAGGCAAAATACGCTCGGTTGGCAACTCCGTTGATAAGGTCAACTAAGCACGCAAACATCGCCGAGAACGTTGGGGATGGGTTTTTCCTCGACCGATCCAAACGCTGGACTCTGGATGATAACCACGTTGAAACCTGCTCGCAGAGATAGGCATTACATTTGCAACAGGGAAGTGAATTAATATTATTTCAAGTTAATAATTTTGAGGACATGACTTTTTTTTTATTTATGATTACATTATTTTCGCATATAAACCATTTCGTTAACTTGATTGTGTCCGGGATTTGTAATGTTGGGGAATAATTAAGTATATATAGACCTTAATTATTATTATATTATCAAAGTTATTGTATTGGGGAACAATTTTACGTGCTTATGTATAGGGTGCTCCGATAGTGGGACGGCATTGCGTTTGCATGTGTTTTCAGGTTGAATTTTTCTATTTTGGTCGGTTATGAACACGCAGCATTTCCTTACGCGGAGGCCTCTCGTAACGTGATTTTGCGCTAGAACCTTAATATTATGATGATCCGATAAGCGCAATCATAGTCCTTCAGTTGTTTGAGTTTCGCCCGAATGTAAATTGATTTATTTCTTTATTACGTAAAATTGGGATGGTTTTTTTTTTGGAATTATACTTGTGGGGCTGTGTTAAGTAGAAATTAAACGAAGTTAGTTGCAACTTGCTTTTCGTTATCGATCATTATAAAGAACTAAGTTTACTTAAGCAGAGATACGAGAGATAAGGTAGGTGATTAGTCATCTGGAGGGTCCGACTTCCCATTTTACACCTCGGACGATGTTAGTAAATTATAAGTCAGTGGCGCCTATTATTTATTTGTTTGGAATCCACTCCTTCTTCGATTGAGTTTTCCGGGATGCTAACATTGTCAAGTTATTAATTTTCTACCTGAGCAGTGGCGTAGCATCGAGAGTGTTTCTACACTTCATCAGTTTATGTTTTATTTAAAAATTAAAATAGGCGTGACATCGTGTTATAACTTTTTTATTAACTATTGAACCACAGAACAATATGAACTCTTTCCAAGTACCAGGCTTGTTCAACTGAAACCCATCTTTGATAAACTTAGCCTTGAAAACAAATGCAATTATTCAAATGACGTTTGTTAATGTTAGTAGTGTTTGTAAGCAACACATTAATAAGTTTTTGGCGTTTGAATTTGATTCTGACTTTTATAACTTTGATTTTGAAATGGCGTTTGTTGTTGAACATCCGTCCAAGTTTGATCAGCGTGCGGTCCTACAATTTTTATGCGCTGAGGGTGTGCAGCCATTGCAGATTCGTACGCGAAAGCAAGCAGTGTATGGAAATGCATCTACTGTGTACCCAACTGTGAAGGAATGATGCCAACAATTTAAGAACGGAAAAGAGGGGACTATGGAGGAGGCGCGACCAGGGGAACGGTGTACTGCATTAACAGAAAACAATATGGCATGTGTGGAAGACCTTATTGGGAGAAAATCGTCGAATTTATATTAGAGAAATTTCTGAAATTGTTGATGCGAGTGTAGGATCTATCCATGGTATTGTTCGTAATGTGGATTACAGGAAAGTTTGTTGGCAATGGATTCCACGTCTCTTGTCTAATGAACCAAAATGCTTGCGAATGGGCTTATCTCTGCAACACCTCACAGATTATAGGCAAAATCGTGATGACTTTCTTCTGTCAATAGTTGCTGGTGACGAAACTTGGTGCGATTACTACGAGCCATCCAGTAAGTTATCGTCGGTACAGTGGAAACATTCAAGTTCATCACCACGGAAGAAATTTAAAGCACAACCTTCTGCAGACAAGGTGATGGTAACATTTTTTTTTGCCATAAAGGACCCTTGTTGGTAGAGTTTAAGGAACCTGGAGTAAATGTCAATGCAAATCTGTACAATTAAACTTTGAACAGGCTCCATCAAGCAATAAGACGGAAACGTCCAGGAAAACTAAAGCGCGGGGTCATTTTGCTGCACGACAATGCTAGGTCTCATGTTGCTAATGCGGTAAAAGAAATTCTTCAACGAAAAAAATGGCTAGTTTTAGAGCATCCACCCAATAGTCCGGATCTATCGCCTTGCGATTTTCATATTTGCGGACCGCTGAAAAAGGAGCATTTTGAGTCTGACGCAGAAGTACAGAGCTGTGGAAGACTTCTCCAATCAACAGCCACAAGAATTCTATGAGCAGGGTATACGTCGGTTAGCAAAACAATGCGACAGGTGCCTTAACTGTGACCCGTAATTATTTGTAATTAAATTGTTGAATACATTTTTTATAAAGCAAAGATGGGTTTCAATTGAACACACCTCGTAGTTTTCCTGGGAAGTCGGAAGAGACATTGTTTCCACTCCCGTTAGGAATGCTAAAAGTCTCTAACAAAAAGTGCTTCCAACTGCTTCGTCCCGACTTTTTGGATGTTGTCCGCAGTTCCAAAACGATGACCTTTCAGGTGGAACTTGAGAAGTCACATTGAGTTGAGGTCAAGGCATACATTCTTTCGGTTTTCCTTTTGTTCGTTGGTAAGATTTTATGGAACCAGCTTTGGGCAAACTTTACGCATGTTCAAATCCTCGTCAAAACGTCGTAAACGGTTTAGTGTATAAATTCAACTCACTAGCGATTATTCTAACTTTTAAACGTCGATCAGATCCCATGAGGACCCTACTTTGGTCATAGTTTTATGAATTTTTGACGCGCGAAATTTTTCATAACGAGGTTTACTTCCGCCCTCTAACAGCTATCCAAAAATATTTTATATATGTATATGTATATAAGCGTGGGTCCTACGGCTGCTGCCGCTCCCGCATCTTTATCCCCAAAAACTTCTGTCTTCCCACTCATCTTCGTGTAGTCCTCTATTTCTCATGGAACATTCTATCCCTTCAAGCCAGGTTTTCTTTGCCTTCCTCTCTTTCTGCGATTTGTGGGCTGGTACTTGAACATTCTCAGTGGCCATCTCTCCTCATTCATACGTAGAACATGTCCATAACGTAATAGTTGCTTGTTTTCTATCCTCTCCACTACGGTGTAGGGTACTTTCGCTTTTGCTCTAATGATCTCGTTTCTAATATGTTCCAGTCTTGAGGTTCTGCATGATCTTCTTAGATAATCCATCTCTACTGTTTCCAGTTTTCTCTTGTTTTTATCACTCATCTGCCAGCATTCAGATCCATACGTTGTTATGGGCTCCACAAGAACTTTGTAAATCATTACTTCTGTTTTAATTTTTATTTTTGACGACCAAAGTAGGGAAATTAATTTTTGTACTGCTGCTTTTCCTTGCGTGATTCTTCTCTTTCTACCTTCGTAGCATGTTCCATTTTTTGTTATAATAGTAACCAGATATTTGTACTCGTTGCATTGTTCAATAGTTCCATAGTCTGTCTCTATACTTTCTGCTTCTTCTCCTGTCACCAAATATTCGGTTTTGTTAGTATTCATCTACTAATTTTCGTAGCATGTAATCGCTATCATCCCGATCGTTGGCTATAATAATTTGGTCATCGGCAAATAAAAGGCTATATAAACAATTCCCTCCTATTTTTATTCCCATTAATACTTTGAAAATACTTTATGCCATCTAAAAACCTCTACCCTCGATAGAGAGCTCCGTAAGCTCGTTTTAATTTTTTCGTCAAGTTTGACGCAAAATTTAATCACGTAACGCTGCTCGAGATTTCGTTTAACCATGTTTGTACCGCGGTGCCCACACTTATAAAAGTTGCTGTCGAGTGAAGCGTGTCAACGCTACGGATTTGAAACTTGCACTGAATATCAGGTAGGAATGAACGTTTTATTTGCTGGCGGAGGTGTCGCTATAGTATTCGATCAAACAGTCTCATTCGTTTTTAGACATACCTCGTATGTGCTATCTTTCCAGCGTTTTCACAAGAGAACGTTCTTCTTTAGAGCCATACAATATTCACAAGGATTTATAATGTCTAAAAATATAAATTTCTCAAACTCGGAATTTGTAAATTAAATTATTCGGAGAACTTAATTATTAGGGATTTCAAAAATCAAACAATAATTAAGAAACGACAAATGTTTTGTATTTTGTGTTCGTAAATATGTATACCCACATCATATAAAATAATATGTGACATATCAAGAATTTTAAGGGTTTTGTATATTTCGTTCTAACAATGATAATTCAAACAAGACTTTAATGGCAGTCATTGAAAATCAAAATACAACTTACTGCCTACGTAATAAAACATATAAAGTGAAAACTTTGTTCGTTTTTCCAGTTTCAGTCCGTAAGCGATAAATGTAAGGTGGACAAACACGTTTTAAGAACCCCCAGGCAAAAATTCTCCCAAGTAACTTACGCAAGTGATGTAAGAAATTTGATTACCCAACCACACTAAACAAATCTTCTATATGTATTTTCATCAGTTTTCCTACTTTTCATTTCCAGTAGAGCTACAGAGTGAAAGTCCATGTAAGTGAATTTTATAACTTGAATGAATTAGCAGAAATGCTCGGATGTATTACATTGTTTCATGTTCATGGTATTTATAGTTTATGAAGTCATCAGTGTTTGGTCTATGACCTCAAATGTTTAACATTTTTGTACTGCGGATTCGCCTGCCTACTAAAATCTAGTAGAATTTTATCTTGCTTGTTCAAATCTCAAAACGCTTGTATTTTTTTAAATAAAAGATTAAATTGTTATTTTTTCTACCTCACCGTTGTTGCGCAGTGTTTTTATACACTTTTGGAACTTATTTTGGGATTAAAGATTATTTACAATAAAAATGTATACAATGCGGGTTATAGGTACATGAACCATCCTGTATGTTTTGTGTTTTCGCATAATCCATACAATATACTTTTTGCTTTTCCATACGCCCAGCACAGAAATGTATTATGATCGCGACTGTGATCGATTATGATGAAAATACACCTTTCGACTTCCAGAAACACACAAACATTATTTTCTCAAAATGTCTGTGTTGTATGTATGTATCACTTCGTACCTCAAAAACTGTTCCAGTAGATTCGATCTTGAATTGAAAATCCACTGCATTCTTCTTCGTAACTCAATTATGTTTTTCTACCGGGTCTGGCAATTGGATTGAAAGGTTTTTGATACTTTGCTATGGAAATATTACTGATGTAACGTTAGTCAGAAAACGATTGATTTGTAAGTTGATAGTTAAAATAGTTAACTATGGCTAATTGGCCTGTTGATTGATTTATTTGAAAGGGAGAGATCTTGGACGCGGTTTTCCAAGCATCTCTAAGCACTGCAGCCATCATTGGTTTATTGTACACCTTAAGAATTTTGTCTATCTACGGTAATTTCAATAGTGATTTTTAACGTGTCACACATCGCAGTGGCACGGGACCTACTGCTTTACTTCTTATCCGACAGAAGGCGCACTTTCAGATTTTGCCCCGCGAGAAAAATCTCGCGGACCTTGGCCAGGTTCGACCCCGCGTCCCTCGGATCTAAAGGCAAATGCTCTAACCACTAAACCACCAAGGCCGGCTAATTAGCCTGTTAATAGAGTATTCGCCATAAGTGATATATTTTGACCGTGTCTGTTGTGGTAATAAAGAGACGTTTTCATCGTATATTTGATCTACCACCGCGCGGACAAACTCCTTCAAGGAATTCGATAGATTACAGATTCTCGTACAGTTCGTACACCAAAGAATATTGAAGTTGACAAAATAGTATTTCAGTGAAGTCCACAATGTCTGTAATTCGACATTCACTTGCACTGCAGATATCAGAGCAAAGTTTGCGCCGTGGGGGCCGGTCTTTCAATGTTCCGATAAAAGTCTCCGATAGTTGTCAGGCGGTATAAACTAACCTCTAGGATAAAGGGCCTCGGTGGAGTAGTGTGAATTCGCGCTGCCACTCGAGGTCACAGCGAAATGCGGCGATCGGCTGGGGTGTTCGAATCCTGGCTGAGGCGACCGTATTTCGCTTAGTTAAGTTTAGGGTGTTTAAGTAAGGAACGCCCGCACCCCTCTGAAGTAATGCGAAAGCGGTTCCGCGAGGGAGTAGTATGAACGAATGGAAAAAAAACCTCTAAGGTAAATGTACCCGACAGCGTTTTTGCGTCTTTGAGTACACTTATACTATAGGTTAGGTATCGGCCGAATTCTCACTGATTAACTACCTTTTTTTCTCACTCATTCATACTCATACATACACTCATTCATCTACCGTTCCCCCCGCGGAACCGCTTTCGCATTACTTCAGGGGGGTGCGGGCGTCCCTTACATACTAAACATTCATGCAACATGCACCCTAAACTTAACTAAGCAAATGCGGTCGCCACAGTCGGGATTCGATCGCCCCAACGGAGTGACTACATTTACTGTGACCTCGAGTGGCCAATGCGTTCTCGCACTAGACCACCGCGGTCCCTACTGATTTACTACTTCTAGGTCTAAAGAATGTGGGGTAAGTTTCGTAAAATGATGTGCGAAAAGGAAAGCATTATTTTAAAAGCAGGGTGTTAAACAAAGATACTTATAGTTTGTTTACTAAACGCCGAGGGGCTGTGAAGGACGTCACTCAATGTCACTTGCAGTAGTTGGTAGTAAAATATGGGATATAAATTTGCAATTGTATGTGCAACAATCATTTTTTCTGCTGTAGTTTTACTAACGCCACTAATTCCACCTGCAATGAAGCACATAAAATCGTGAAGCACTTGCATAAAATCGCAAGATTACGTAGAAGCAACTGCTCCATGGGTGTTACACAATGGTTTATGAAATATAAGCCATTTCGTCTACATAACTGTACAGTACTTTATTATTTGATGTAACTTATTTGAATTTCTTCCAGTAATGTTAGAACAGTGGATTCCTTAATTTAAATATTCGGAAACATCGGAAAAATCAAAATGATTACGACGGTAAGTTTGCGGTCTGGATTTACAAGACTAAAATTTATTGCTTTTTCAATTTAAAATTTATTTATTTATTAGTTACTACGCCAAAAAATAGTATTAATTTTATAAACAGTATATTTGCATTTACATCCGCTCAAAATGTTTCGTATTGCCTCGTACACACTCGTAGCTGCCATATCTTGCCGATATAGTAGTATCGGCTGCTTCTACTACCCGATAAGTTTATCCTATGGAATAAGTAAACTAACCTCTGCCATAGACTATCGGACGATTGAAAGATAGAAAATACCGTAACAAGGAGCATACATTTGACTGTTAGCTTGTCTAGAACTTTATCGGTACATTGAAAAACTTGAAATTCCACCCGTACAAATATAGGCTGCCCAGAAACTAAATGGGAATAATAAGGTTTATCCTCTTAATTTTTGCAGACAAATATAAAAAATAATAAACGACGATGCAGAAGTTCGTAATAAATGAATCATGTCAGAAAAAGCCCAGTTCCATCTCACTTGGTATGTAAACAAACACAACTTCCGTTACTGGGCAGAAGAAAATCCAAGCAAACTGCACGAAAAACCTTTTCATGATGGTGACGGTATGGTGTGGAGTATCGACTTTTGGCGTAATTAAACCTTAATGATTTCGCCCAAGGGTTACAAATAACTCTGATCGCTATGTTGCAATGTCGCAAAATTGTAATTTTGGAGGAGCTACCACGAATGAGATAAAATAGCGTTTGATTTCAACATGATGGTGCCACAGCGCTTACAGCTAGGAAGCCTATGGATGTTGTACACCGCATGTTCCCTTATCATAATTTCGAGGTTTGACAACATTGCTTCGCCGGCAAGATCGCCCAATTTAACTGCTCCCAGTATTTTTCTTTGGGGGTTTTTAAAGACTAAAGTTTGCCAGACACGTACTCAAACAATTCAAGAGCTGAAAAGTGAAATGCGGGACCAAATAATCTTGTTAAATGCTAACGAAGATGTACTCAAGAGCGTTATGTTAAATTTCCAAAGCAGAATGCAGCAATGCATAGAAGCGGGTGGTGAACACAGTACAGATGTCATACTACTGTTGTAAAATTTACTTAATTTGCTTTGAATTTCCTCTAAAATTGGTTCCCATACTTTATTCATCCATCTACAGCAGGCTATGTAAATCCAATTGTGGGACCCAATATATTAAAGTTAATTTATGCTTGTCAACAGTTTTCTACTGGTTTTGTCCGAAAATGTCTCCGAAAGCTTAAGAGGCTACTAAAATGGCTCAAAATGAGCGGCTTCTGTTGTACCGTAGCTACGTGAAGATCTCTGAACAAACGTTTTACTTAAATAGTAGACGGCATATGGAAGATTGAAATAAGGTAAACGTCATAAGAACTTACCGAAAGTAGTGATAGAATATGGCAAAAACAGGCCGCATTTATGATTTACGTAGACTTAATTTGGATAATCGGTTTACCTTATTACGAGGGTCGATTGATAACTAAGGTCTTCAATCCTATAAAACATGTTTGAGACAAGAGGAAATAATGAAACCGGTGTCAAAATAAAGTGAATTTATTGTATTTCAAACCTACATTTTTATTTTTCTACATAATCACCATTTAGTGTAACACATTTTTCCAAACGCTGTATCCATTCCTTCATTCCGAGCATGAAGAAACTTTCTGGTTTACTCTTGATCCACTTGCGCACAGCAGCCTGAACTTCGGTATCCGACGAAAAATGGTGACCTTTCAATACCTCCTTTAACTTTGGGAACAACCAGAAGTCTGAGGGCCAAATCGTTAATTTCAGGTTCGTCATTGTCTTCGTCGTTTTGCGGCTGCAATGTGGTCTGGCGTTGTGGTGCAACCAGAAAGTGGTCCTTTGCGGTCTTACTCTACGGATACGTTTCTTGAGTGCTCGTAAAGTTTCGCGGTATCTTTGCCAAATTAATCGTTGTGCTCTTTGACAGATATTCCGTGTGAGTGACACCCTTTGCATCCCAAAATATCGTGACCGTGACTTTGTTTTCTGAGGGAACTGTTTTGAATTTCCTTACACCCGGAGATGAAGGGTGGCGATATTTCATCGACTGCCGCTTGTTTTCAGGGTCGTAATGATGAACCAAAGATTGGTCCCCGGTGGTGATGTTCATGAGAAAATCATCTCCTTAACGACGATATTGTTAAGGAGTTCTTGACAAACGTTTTTTCTCCGTTCTTTCATGACATCCGTCAATTGTCGCGGGACCCACCTGGAGCAGAGTTTTCTGTAATTCAACGTCTGTATAATGTGCCGCACCCTTTCTTGACTAATGCCCAGTTGCAGAGCATTTTTTCTTTGCTTAATTCGGCGATTTCCTTGAATCAGCGCATCCACTCGTTTTTGATTCTCCTCTTGCGTCACTGAAATTAGTCGTCCTGATCTTTTTTCATCAAACACCTTCATCTCGCCCCTATTGCAGATTTTTGCACGTCGAAGCCATTGGCGAACATTCTTCACATCCATACAAACAATGCCATAAACAGCTTTCAAACACATGTGAATTTCAATGGGAGCGCAACCTTCCAGCGTTAAAAATTCTATCACTGATCGTTGCTTGGTACGCAACTCAGAAGTCGAGCTCATGATAAATGACACTATTACGCAACGGCGCGACACAGGAAACTGAAACTTCGCACGTTTAGACTAGATACTCGAGGCTACTGAATGCAGGCTAGGACTTGTTTCTATCCCCACTACTCGCACCACGGCGCTGTTGGAAACCTTAGTTATCAATCAACCCTCGTACAACTTTTTTTTTTCATTCATTCATACTACCGTCCCTCTTCCTTCCCTGGAACCGCTTTCGCATTACTTGAGGGGGTGCGGGCGGGACATTCATGCAACATGCACCCTAGAGTTAACTAAGTGTAATACGGTTGCCTCAGCCGGGGTTCTACCACGCGGCCGATCGGACCGCATTTTACTGTATTCGCACTTCCCCATCGAGGTCCCTACCTTATTACAAACTACCATCCTTTAAGAATATAATGCAGACAACGTTAAACGTCAAAATTTATCTAAAATAATCCAATTTATTTTGTCTTATATAATACGTACTGTCTTTTATATTGGTTTGCGTTTGTTTTCCAGTGTTCAGGTAGACGGCGCTAAACCGGGGAGGACATAGACATAGAAGGGTAATATAATGGTTTGGTGGTGTAAAATATTTAATTCTGAACTACCCGGTGGATTTAGGATTCCCGTAATAGAACGGCACATTTTCTATTTGTGTCACAATATTCCCACAACGTTAATTTTTTGCTTCATTGAGCTCAATATTTTCTTCCAACTACTATACGCATCGCTATTTTGGGCATTACATTTTACAAAAAATTTAACAGTTCTTTAATCTGTGTTTTATGGTTTGCATATTTTTACATTTTTGCCTCTACATTATATAATATTTTTACTTTCCCATACCTTATAGGTATAGGGTAAGTATTGAATTCATGAAAATTTTCGAAATCGAGATTTTAACGGAAATATCCGTTTTGGGTCTCTAGGAACCCAAAAAAGTGGTTTTTAAAAAACGTCTGTCTGTGGGTGGGTATGTACGTACGTACGTATGTATGTACGTACGTATGTATGTACGTATGTATGTATGTGACGCTCTTACAGCCGAAAGTATTGCTCCGATTTTGATGCGCTTTGGAATGCGGGGCTGTATCGAAAATTCATCGAAAAAATAAGCTTTTCAAAAAAATCCGAAACCGGAAGCGGAAGTTACGCATGTTTTTTTGGTATCACTTTTTTCGTGATTACAATTTTGAAACTTTTATCGCGGATAACGATAGAGGGTCATAAGACAAATCTGTTAGTTTTTTGCCCAACTCGCTAGCTTTAAAATGAAGGGCGCTATGATTTTTTGAAAATTTTGAGTTTAACGCCCTATTACTCGAAAACGGATGAATCGATTCAAATGATTTTTATTTTCTGAATAGTATATGAAGGGTAAAATGAGGTGATATAAAAAGTTTTTTGAAAAATTATAAGGGGCCTAAATGACGAATTTTCAAAATTTTGGAAATTTTCAAAAAATTATTTCTCAAAAACTGCTCCAAGGAATTTTTTTAAATTTCATATGTCGATAGACCTCGCAAGGGGCTATCGATATGTTTTTGAAGAACTCCGTAATTTTCCTGTGGCGCCCTCTACGAAGCTTGGAAGTTTGAAACTTCAAACTCCTTTAATTAATAAACGAAAAAAGATAGGAAGCTGGGGTTTTCACTGAATCGCTGAGTACGTAATGGAGCATATGAATATGCAAAGAAATATTACACTCGTGGATATATGTAAGCGCACCGGCCCCCTCCCCCCTCTTTTTTAGAAAAATATTTTTTTTATTCTAACGGTTGTTATTTGTTTGCGCCAAAGAATCTTTTTCCGCGAAAATATAAAAATCGATTTTTTATGCCCACAAAATATAATTTCCAGGGACTTGGAAAATTTTACCTCGGTAGCAATAGCGATCGGTACTAGTTAGACCGCGCGACGGCCTAGCGGTACGGACAGCCCCGCGCACTTTGGTTCAGAACCACTGCCATACTGTCGCGCTACATTCATTTCTTTAACCGGTATTACAACAACAAGTTATAAATTATTTATCAAAATTTTGTATTTAATACTTAATTTGATATATATATAATTATTATTTATATATATATATATATAATTTGAAATAAAGATGATATGAACAGTTTCCAGTATGGGAAAGTCCAGGGAGGCAGTCGCGTCCACTTATTTTCCACTTGTATCTGTTCATATTTGTGGGTGCTTATTTACTTCTGAAGTGCCTTTAAAGAAACTGTTCAGCATGATTAATAAGCATAAGAAAACATCATTTTAGTCTAAGCAGCGATTATTTTGTTGTTCACCTTGTACATTTTAACATTAAAGTCATTTAATTTACATATTTAGCTATTCGGTAATTATAAATACTTGCATTTTGAATATCTGCAACAGGTTTTTATTATGTCACAGCATTCATTTTTGTGAACTAGTCGTTGAGAAACAATCTCTTGAAGCTATAACTTTTTAAGCTTAGCTGTGACGCAAACAATACAAGTCGTAGTTATTTCCTCATTAATAATAATATAAACTAGCGGATACAAATCAATATAAAATAGAGTGAATGATATTATGTAAAACTTGTTCAATTTAATTAGACCTCTCATTGTCTTAATCGAATAAAATGCATTTCCACGATTTCACTTGCTATAATATTGTGTACGCATCCGTGAGCTTTTCACCGTGATTATTAATTCAATAATTTTTAAAAGAAAGTCATCATTATAAAGCATAATAGGTTCAATTATAAGGAAATACTTGATGAGAAAAATGTTCATCTCCAGTGAAGGAATGAGCGCCTAATTTATAATCGAAGGAAATTAAATAGTTTTACTTCGCTTCTTTTAGGTAGTAGAATATAATTTCAACAATTACTGCACAATGCACTAAACTTTGTTTAGTAATATTTCAAGAAAATCAATTTTTTTGTTACGATTATTTATTTAAAAAAAGCACGTTTAGCTTAGTGGGCACAGCCGCGGGTTGCGACGCAATATGTCCCGAGTTCGATTCCCGCGAACCGCTATAATGTCTAGGGGGTTTCTTCAAAAGAAATTTCGGTTTCTAGAGCCTTAAATAAGTGCATTCCTCTTAATGCCGACCGGCCCTATCAAAAGTAGCAATTGTAGCTGTTACTTTCCTAAAGATGTAGTGACGCTCTAACGAGAGTAAAAAACTGCCGTTTAATTGCTGAGGTCATTTTGAGTAAAAACAAGCATTTTAAGTAATTACTCAACTACAAGCGTAGGAAATTGTAATGCCATGATTCAAATTCAAAACTTTAATACTGAATGAGCTCTAACAGTAAAAAGCAAGATTTATTTCTTGTAATAAATGCCCAAAATGTGCTCCTTGAGTTTGAATACAGGCCTGATATTCACGAAACAGCGAATCATACACTCAAAACATTCATTGTTACACCAGCTGCTTCATATGCCCAAAAAATAAAAATCCATAGGACATAAATCCGGAGATCTTGGAGAGCAAATGACGGGCACTCCACATCCAATCCACCTATCAGAATAATGAAGCTTTAGTCGTGCGCTCACTAGCCTTGCATAATCGAATAAACACCATTACATGCCTTGTCCAATATTAAGTGGAGTATCTTCAAATATCTCATGAAGCCGATTCTCTAAAAATCCGGTTATTGTTCCGCATTTAAACAATCCTATACAAATTTTGAGCAACTGATTGTTGAATATGTCCTTGAAGGCCACATGATATTAAGGTTGTGAATTAAGAAACCATTAAAAGTTTGATTTCTGGTCCTGACAGTTTTGTTTTTAATTTTTAAATCCGATCTTCTTACTTCTTCTGTACACCCTTATCGGGATTCCCTTGAAAAGGTAACTGACCGAACAACCTTCAAATGAAAAGCTGAACCCTACAAGTCTTAAAAAGTTTTCTTCTTCCCCAGTTGTTGCTATGACAAGCTTTATGTAGCTGAGCTCAGATCTCGGCTTATGTTCAAACAGGAACGGCTTGTTTTTTAATTCTCGTCAGGAATACATCGAAGAAAATAAATTGATTTGGCATGAACACCTTAGAAGAACGGAAACGGACAGATAGCGAGAATAATAGATTGGAGCCCCGCAGGAAAAAGGAAGAACGGGAGCGTCAAAGGTTATTGAGGGACGAAGTGGATGAAATGATGGAAAGGAGATACCTGGAGAATGGGGAATGGCAAAATAGAGATCAATTGAGAAAACGTCTAAGAGGAAGAAGACAGCGATAGCGCAGATATTCTATATAGTATATACAAAACAAATAGAGAAGAGCTAGCGGTGCTGAGAAATCTCACATGTTGATAAACGTGTGCGGTCTATCTTTACTGTATAGAATGTAAAGCATTTGAGGTTATATTTCTATTTCGTTGCTAAACTAAGTTGAACAAAATTCAGATGATAGACGAGTCTAATTGAATCTAATCCTTTTATTTTACCGTTTATTGTGCGTACCCGTTTGTGTTTCGTAAATTATTAGAAATCCTTATAAACCGGTTATAACGCTGTAGTATGGCGTTTATTTTAGCTATATTTAAATTTAAAAAATTGTGGATGAGGTCGGAGTATTAAAGGCAGGTAGAACAAGTTCAAATAACTAACATGCAAAAAAATCTATTAATCCCGACTAGTATGTTATTAACCTCGTATAATTTTCTACGTCGTAGCAAATTAAACCACAAAATAAGTTTTGGTGTCTTAGTTTTTATGAAAACATTAAATTATAAAATATTCAAACATAGGACAATGAACATCTTACGTCATACTCAATTGAATCTGTATTACAATAGTTTATAAACTTAATGAGATTAAATAATTGGGTTACCTTTAACACCTTTCACATTTACGTTATCTGTCTCTAAAAGTGATTCATACATTAATACTTGCTTTGCTACAGGAAACCCTTGTGATACAAGGTGTTAATTTAAAAACGTACAATGTGTAATATTTCTGGCAGTAAAATTGTAATGGAACTCTTCTAGGAAACGGTTCTACAACATGGATGGGAAATCATGATAATTCGTAAAGTAACCTTCCCCATTCAACCTATCAGGCTCTAGCTACCCCAACAAAAAATGTTAAATGGTAACACCCACTGCCTCATGTGATGCCTCATTTAAAAGCTCTTACAAAATGCTATTCAACAGTAGCAAAGAAAAATAGAATAGCCCCCAAGATCTCCAGAATTTGATCCTATTAGACTTCTCTCTCCGGGGTCACTAAAATCTGTTGTCTACAAAACTCAGCGCCAGTCCATCTCACAACTGCGACAAGGAATAGCTTAGGAGTTCCGAGCTATTCCGCAACAAACCTTCCAAAATGTTCGGAGAGAATTTGAGAGTAGATTTTACTATAGGCTAGATAATACTGGAAATCTTTTTTAACATTTAAACTAATATTTTGAAATATGAACTGCAGTAAGTGATTCAGGACCCTTGATATTTATTTTCTAATTTTCCCGCAGCGAATCTGAGAAAAAAATTGAATAGCATTTTGTAAAAGCTTCTCAATTAAAAAAAAATTGCGTATATGAAATGATTGCGGAGAGACCCGAAGGCACTTCCGCAGCCTGCTGCCACTTTAACCCTGTTTGAGGTAGTTAGTGTCGTGGCACCCAGGGGGACCGACGGTTTTAGCTACTCTCCGAGGCACCGCGGGTTGCAACGTTAGAGCGAAGCAAGTAGGCGCCGCGCGGATTGTTCCTTAACTTTGAATATTGTTTGACCAGTACCCGCGGCTGTCCGCCACGCTGCTGCCAGCTTCTCAATGACGCATAACAATGTGGGTGCTACCATTTGAAATTGTTTTGTTCGAGTACCAAGAATCTAAAGAGTTGAATGGTTAAGATTACTTTATGAGTCATGATGATTCGTCCTCCATGTTGTAGAAACATTTTCTACAATTGTTCAATACCTGTTTTACTTCCAGAGATATAACACATTGTACGGTTGCAAATTAACACCCTGTCTATTTTTTATTTGTTGTTTCCCCGCGTGCAATTACATTTTCAATGATATTTTAATTTGTACGTAATATTTATTACCCTTATCAACCTGCAACAGAGCTAGTTTGCTTATACAGCTATTATTTATAATTATGTAATTTTTAAGTCGTTAGCAGCAATCAGCTAGTAGTACCTTTTTTAGCGTTTATTGCTAGATTTCTCAACGTACTTTCTACGGAGAGCTCAATAATTTAAAGCAATTTATTTCACTACGTTCGAATCATAATTTAATAACAATCAGATTAAAACCCCTCAAAGTATTTCTTAAGAGATAAGATTGGCTTTAATTACAATATCTTTTTTTTTTAGTTTATATTGAGAGTTTCTAGGCCCAAATTTAACTGGGTGGAAATACAGTAAAGTAGAAGAATAACTTATACTGTTTATTTCCGAAACTTACACATCCAACAGAAGAAAACGGAGAAATTGATGGTAGTAAAGATTTTCAGTCCACATAATGTGTCTGCATTTTCTACAGGCTTAAAGAGGTTACATTCATGAAACTTATGTAATGCTAATATTATTACAGTGTAAAAATTAATCCGCGTGGATGCAATTATTACTTTTAATTATTTGTTAGGCAGATTCAAACGTTGTTTGGAGTTTCTAATAAGATCGAGCCTTTCCTTTATTTTTTTTTGGTAATTATGGAATGTAATACACAGTCGACAATAAAAGTTATTTCGTTCTTTGTTGTAATTAAGCCAACCGAAAATGACTGAACTCATAAAATGGAGGACGGCGATGTAAATTGTAATTACACCATTACGCAGGGTACACTGACATCTTTACTCCGAACTAGTTAATAGAGGTTTACATTATGTCCCAGCATCCAGAACATAACCTTAAATATAATGGTTATTCTAATTTTTCGTTTCTATACTAACGTGTTCTTGAATATTCATGGTTATACCATAGGACATGATATAAACTCCAACTTTTCGGTGGGGATGTATGCGTAGTTCCGCTTTTAATTGATCCAGTCGTACGTACCCAATCTATCGGACAAAGGTGCCTTGAAATATTAATTTTAAATTGTAGGTTTCTTCGAGTTCACGATAACCAAAAAAGAAAAATTAAAAATACTAATTTCATTGGTTAACTTATAATTTTAAATTAAGATTAGATAAAATTAGTGCAACGACTCACTGTAAAAAATAAAAATAATTTGGAAATTATTTTACATACGTATTCTTACTTTAAATAAAGATTTAAAATTCGAATTTTTAAAAATATATTAATGCAAGTACCCTTGCTATTTAGGTATTGAAAAAATAGTTACTCGATTTACATTTAATTGATTTTAAGAATTCATAACAGGAAAGTATATTATTCTTTATTAGCGTATTAATTGAATGCCTTTAATTTCTCTATTATACAGTGCACGCCGTTTAATGTGATCACATCGCGACACGTAGTTTTTGATAATAATAACCGATTGATAATAATAAACGATGCAACCATACTTTCGTTCTAACAAAATGTTCTTTTCCCATTTGCTTTTCAACTTAGTCTGCTTTTAGTGTATTAATGGACCCCATATACGTGCATCATGTTCACGGACATTAGCGACCCAGAGTTTCAATGCAGATTCCACTTGATAGTCTTTCCCTTTAAATTTTTATATTATCATTTAACTTTGCAGCATTTTCTATTACAACAGATTTTGTTTTCTAAATTTTACACAAGGCGACTGGGTGGCGCAGTGGGCGAGAGTCCGCTTCGCAACCGGTTGACCCGAGTTCGACTCCCGTTGTGGCCCGAATTTTAATTAATTCTGGAGCAGCGGGAGTGACTCGGTAGCATAGTTGGGGGGGTTTACAACGGTGGGGCATGTTAGACTCGTGCATAGCGCTACGTGCGCTGATCCGAGGTAAGCGGGGTGGGATGAGAATCGTGGAGTTGCTATGGATTCTTAAAAAAAAAAATACACAAAACTGGTTGTGAAATAATTGTGCAGCTACATTCCGATGGCTTATATTAAATCAGATCCCTTTTTTACGTCAGCCATTGTAAAGGGTTAGAATAGAACTGCGTTAGCTGCTGCCAACCAGATTACAAGCTGTTAACTTACGAGAGAGAAATCTGATACCATTCGAGCTTGAAAATTCAAACAAAAAAATGCATGCAAACAAAGTTATTGCTCGTAAATGAAAGCAATCCTAAAAAAAAATTGATAACAAACCAAAGTCATGATTAATATGAAGGATGTTTTTCTCACGTAGTCATATACGGCCGCCCCGTTCTTCGCCAAAGTAATAACAATATCCGAATGATTTCAATAAGTGACATGCACTGAAGCTATATTTATTATCGAAAGAGGTGAAGGAACATTTGCGTATGTACTATCAGATTTCAGAGGCAATTTAATAATTTCCTAATTGCTGCAAATATAAACCAAAAAATAACTTTCTTTTTATTTTCTAGGGTTCACATTTCAAACGGCTACAGAAGACGTACGAACCTACTATAGCTACAAAACTTTGTACCATTACTACAAAACTTTGTACCATTGCTACAAACAGAACGAAACGATAATAAACGATTCGAAATGTGTGCCTATTTTGCTGAAAATTCGATTTATTCATCGAAATCAAAAATATGAGGTAGTCCATTTAAAAAAGTTTGACATCGAACAATGGGGAGCTAACTCTTCGCAAATGAATAAACTTTTATTAACCTTCATTTTGAAAAGAACAAAAAAATCACAAAACTGAATACATATATATATATATATATATATATATATATATGTAATATATATATAGCGTCATTTGAGAACTAATGACAATGATAAGGACGGTAATCGATTAAATGAATAAATAAATTACCTTAACAGATATCACTGGGAGTTTCGTTAACCCGCGGGATAGACTTCTATTTTGTGTAACTACTCAAATTTAATGGATTGACTTTATATAGCATTTGCTCAAGTCACGTTACCTCAAATTTAAAGTTTGTCCCCACAAAACGAAACCTTTGATACGATCATTGGTGATGGAGATATGAATATGAATATGTAATTTATGATGGGTTGTCATGACAAAAACCCAACGTTTCCATTCAATAAACCAGAAGCTAAAGTGTTTGCTAGTTTGCAAACCGAAAGTAAACCTGCAAAAACTGCAATTAAGAACTTAAAAACTTCAGCCTTATATTTTTATACTCGTAACATTACTTCTTTTCGCAATTCGTCAATAAACAGTATTATCATGCATTGATCTACACTGATAGTCTGGGGTTCAATTCCAAGTATCGTTACATCAGATTTTTGCCATCCGCTCGCAGCCGCAAGGAAATGGCGAGCCAGCGAGGCATTCTGCCTAGTGAATCTTCCCTAGAGTGAAATTATTTACATTGCCTGTGGTTTTGAGCCCACGTTAAGCGGTAGGTCCTCTACGTCTGCACGCAACACAGGCTGAACAAAGATTGCTACGTTTCATAAGAGCTAAAGCACTCAAACGGGAGAGTCTATTTGGATGAGGGATAAGTCAAATTTTACTGTGCCCCCCGATTACAGTGAAATAACAGCAATTATTTGTCGTATTCAGGGCCGAAACCTAAGACTTCTGCTTAAAACATTCGCTTTATTCACTACGTCCTAGAAAAAACGAAATTGCTAGAGTTACAGTGATCCGTACCTAAAACTGTGTACATACATGACATAAATTGAACATATATGGGGAGGGCCATAGTAAAGTACTCGATTTTAAATGGCCGCCATTTTGGTTTAGACAATTATTTAGATTTTACAGTTTGTTGGTCAAATGACCGCCTTTAACTGCAATGCACGATTGAGCTCTTTTGAAGGCACTTTCCATAACTGCAGACATCTGTCATTATGTCTTTTATTTCTCGCCGAGTGTTGTCTTTCAGCTGCTGCAGGGTCTGAGAGTAAACGTGTAAACCATTTCTTTATGAGATAGGCTCATACAAAATCAGGAGCTGGATCTGGTTATCTGGCAGGGCATATTAAATCACAAATCAAAAAATAAACTTGTATGGAACGTGTTCCTCAAAATGACCATCGTCTATCTGCAAGAGTGTGTCGCCGCACCGTCTTGTTGACACAACATATCCTTCAGATCAAATTCTTCTAATTGGGGTGACGAAAAGTTCCCCAGCGTCGTTCTATAACCGTTAACTGTAATAGTGCATTCATTGTCATTGTCAAAAAATACGAGCCAATTACACGTTGCTCAAAAACTACAGTTGGAGTAGGGCGACATGGATGATTTCGTCAGGTCAAAATAAGCGACTCATTGTTTATAATGCATAAAATTACAATTTGTGCACATTCTTGTGGTATATATTAATTCATAATGAAACTTGGACGTATAGACTGCAGAACTGTAAAAACAAAATTGACGCGGAATGGGCCATAGCAAAATGGCGACAACTTCAAATTGGGTACTTCATTATGGCCTTTCCTGTACAATCTTTCACTTAATTTAAAGACGTAACTGTTGACACTTTGCTTTAATTATAAATTTCAGTTACCTGGTAGTGGAAATCTTACGTGAAGTACAATTAAATAATTAATGAAACCCATTCTTTTTTTAACTAAAACCCTAGTGTCAATTAATATATTCCCTCCTATCATCAATCTATTATTCACCTATCGTGTCTTTTTACTCCCAGTCGTTTATAAATCCACAACTTTTCTAGCTGGTACTTAAGAAGGAAAATGGCAAAGTTGAAGTATCTAAAGAAAATTAATCTTTAAGTTAATTAGAAGCGAAGCGGTAATTAAACAGAGATTTTTGCGAACATTATGCTCATGACCCAACACAATTGAGGTCGTCAAATATTTGATCTGCTCATTAACATTATTATGTACCTGTCTCTTGATAGTATTAAAGATTACAATGAATGAAGTGATTAACACACGCTTTACCTGCATTAAGAGTTGTTGGTTTAAATTTTTTATATGCACGCAACACAAATGCATTTTCTTACTTAGCCCACTTAAGCAAAAAAGACGCAAGAATTATTTAAACAAATAGGGTTAAGGTGAACACGCTTTTGTATGTTTTACAAGAAGGGTGTGTAAGACTACACATAACTGTGGTGGCTTTTCGAAGTGCTTACCAGTTATTTCAAAATCAAGAGTCTCGACAAGACTCTTAAGAGTCTTGGTCTCGGCGGACACTGTTATCCAACACTAACAAACATATTATTGACATTTACACTTGATGATTTTTTATCAAACTAAAACTACTAATTTTTTAACAGTTTAGCTAGACCAGCGTGCTTATTGCTATTCCTAGCTTAATTGTAGGAACGATACAAGATCTATATAAAATTAATAGGACAGTTCCTAGAACTCCTGCGTAACTAAAGTTTATATAATGTGAAATATTACAACTATAATGGTACATTACATTATTGTGTTGGTTAATTAAATTGAACTTCTAGTCCTCACTGTCACTGGCTTCCCATGAAGATAACAATACATCTTAGATAAATTGGTAGAAAATAATGTATGTAATAATCGTAATCTACTTATACATTTTAAAACGTTAATTTCTGAATAAATGATTCCAAATCATACTCACACATAAATTTGTGACAAGATAAATGGGAAATAATTTTAAGGATGTTATTTGTATTAACTTGGATGTCGAACGCTTCCTGGAACTCGCGTGTTAAAAACAAACTCCTTCTAGAACTTCTTGCGTAAGATTTCGTAATGTGGTGCAATATCGTTTGGGAGAAGTAAGGTCCCGTTGCCTTTTTGAGTTAGTCCATTTTCGATCTTCGCGGACTCCGGTTGGCCGCACGGGGGCCGTAAAGAAAGTTAGTGGAAGCCAGACCTTTGAGATTCACGGACGTGACTTGGAAGATAGTTTTTCTTTTCCTTTTCGGCGCCTCTGTTAAGTATCGTATTACCGTGTGCTGTAGAGCATAAGCAAGTCGACTTTAAGTTCGGATTTAAAAAAATAACAGAAGGTTCGCTTTGTTGTTGGACAATTTGAGTTAATTGCTCCTGTCGAATTCAGTTCGGATCTATGTGAGGTGAAAAGAAAAGAAAGGAAATTGTGCAAGTGTTTTGCTAGAATTTGGTTCGTTCCCGTCGTCCAAAAAAGTCTCGCTTCTGTCCCCACGTCATCTGACCTAGTTGAAAGCAACTCGGCCCTCTACAGGGGCGTAACAACTACATCCCGTCCCAACGCTGCCCCGAAGGACGTTGTCACCTATTTTTTTTTTTGGAAATCGCCGCCATATTGTGCTGCCTCGCTTTAAGCCATCCACCGGAAGTTCAAGGTAAAAACTAAAGTTTTGTGTTTTGTGAAGCGAAAGCCTACATACGTGCAACTTGCAAAATTCAATATTATTGAATCTTTTTTTGTATCTGGAAACAAGAAGCAACCTTCAGTCGCGGACTGTATTTGTTGAAAGAACAAACTATGAGATAAATTTTGTTTTACATATATTGTGTTTTGCTGTAAGCTTGCGTCGGTGGCTGTGTGGTCGGTTGGCCCAAATACGTACGCCGACGACGCTAGCTCGTTTGCTTGAGCGCTCATCACTCTTGCTCGTCATTTTTGTTGTTGTACCGTCGTTACTAAGTGTTTCATTATATGTGTTTTAAAATTTACTGCCTCTTTTATTTATGTGTACTCTGTATGTGTTTATGTAAAAATTTTGCAAGCTTCAAATATATATAGCTGGAGGCACAATAAAGGTAGGTTTCCTTCCCGTGAGCTGTTTGGCTTCTCGGCCTTCCACGAGGACCTACTCAATCAGCTGGACTTGGAAGGTGGCGCCCACTTATTTTGACTCGCCCTGTACACAACTAAAGATTTTCTCCCATAAGCGATTTTCACGAACTCCCACTACTCCTCTGAGCTAAGCTGTATGCCCTTTTCCATCAAGTTAGTTACGAATTGTCGAAAAAGCTCGATTGGACCGTAACAGTAGCCTAATTTAATTTTGCAGAATACCATCTAACTTTTATAACAAATATGCAACAAAGCGGAACTTAATTGGATATTATATACTCATTCTTAATTTTAAGAACGATTAGACAATAAAAAAGCTATTTTCGTACAGTCTTATGTTAGTCTTCGTCTTGCCCTTACTGCATTATAATAGTTTGCCATGTTTACCATACGTATTTTTTATAATATTATATTTTTATCTGTAAACGGCAGAATTTAATTTTTTCTCAACTATTGACTGGATATCGAAATAGTTCATCTTCAGTTAATTAAAATGCCGATTAATTGATCCCTTAGTAAACAAGATAAACCGAGATTAGTATTTCAGCGAATTAAATCTTTTGTTAATCAACATGAGGATTTAACTGAGGGTTTAATTCTGACCTAAACTGTTAACTAATTAATATTTTAACTGAACATTTAAATTCAAGCCTTTGTTCAGCGCCATGGGGATTAACTGGGACTTTTTAATCCAATTATTAACTGTTTAATTACACATACCCCATACAGTAGCCATTTGCCTTGTACTCAACGTAGGATCGACAACAACGCGACTTAATTTCTTATCAGATTTTCAGCAATGCTTATCTGCATGTTGCTGGTAGAACAATTCGACGCTTCAACTGACACATTCATAGTCTCCATAAATAAAAAACGCAATTATTTCAACTCTTTCTGAAATCGAATAAAGCTGTTCAAATGTTAAAAGAAAACAATGACAACTACAAAATACGGCGTGATGCTGACGTAACACAATCAATCAACCAACTCCGTCTAATCATTCCATAAATGTTCCAGAACATTTACTCTCCTGAAACTTTGGATTGCATTTCTGCGGCAACCAATGCTCGAAATCCAAAAATAGGAACACTGTTGTAAAGCAAATTCCCAGAGCTTTCAAATGGTATGTCATTTAATGTCCACTGCCATTTAAAAGATTTATGGAGAAAGTTAGAAAGATAGGTAAACGGAAATAGCCGAAAAATTTAAGTTTAGCGGCACAAAACATGCCTTTTTCGTGTTCGATGGGCCACCCTGTGTATAACATAATCAAATAGTTTTCTAAGCCCGTAATTAAATTTGGCTATTGAACCATAGCTTAAGTGATTTTTTAAACTGTCATAATAGTCAGTATTAGCGTTATTTATTAATCAATGTACAACATTTATTTCAAGAGCGCACATTGCATGGTATTTTTCTGAATATAAATCCATTGGTAATTTCCGTTGGAATAGATATCGTTAACTAGGTACAGTGCAAATATTATTTCCGCTACTTGAGGATACTAACGATATCAGAGGATATAAGTATAAATCTATATTTTAGGTACAGACAACTAAAAATTAATTGCTTCCTATTGTAATAGTTATTTGTTATTACATGTCTCACATAATATTCTAAAAACATTCATTCTTTACAACATATTTTAGCACCTAATTTGTTACTCGTTCGATTTTATTAGCTAAGCTTTTTTAATTATCCTCGCTTTTAACAAGTCTTAATGTACAAAAAGTGCAATAAAGTCTTGACTATTCATATACAGGGTTTCATTTTAAAAATGTACAATACGTTATATCTCTGTAAGTAAAATAGCTATTGAACTTTTCTAGAAACCGTTTCTACAACATGGAGTGTGAATCAACATGACTCATAAGGTTACCTTCCCCATTCAACCTCTTAGGCTCTAGGTACCCCAGCAAAACATTTCAAATGGTAACCTCATTGTACAGCTCTTCGAAAATACTATTCAGTAGTAGCAACCTTTTTCGCCCCAACTCGTTTCGGAACAAATAAAAAATTAAAATCAGAAGATTCTGAACCAATTAAATTTAAAAATATTAGATTAAATGTTCAGAACGAGTTTAATTATTCTCTAGGCAATAGTAAACTCGAATGGGGCAAATCTGGACATCTTGGAGAACATTCTATTGGTCCTCTTACACCAATCCATTATCCTAGATAATGTTGGTCTAGCCATGCCCTTACAGGGACTGCATAGCGAGGAGGTATCCCATCTTGTTGGAAATGAATAAGAGAGGACCAATAGAACGGCCCCCACGATCTCCAGATTTCACCCCACTGGACTTCGTATGGAGTCACTTAAAATGTGTCAGCCTGGGTCTATCGCACAACTGCGACAAGGAAACGTTCAGGAGTGGTGAGCTAATCCGTGACAAACCTTCCAAAATGTTCGAAGAGACTTTGAGAGTAAATTTTACTGTTGCCTAGAGAATAATGGAAATCATTTTAAACATTTAACTAATATTTTCAAATATGAATTGCACTAACTGGTTAAGGACCCTTGAGATTTCTTTTTAATTTTTCCGAAACGAGTCTAAGAAAAACCTATATGGAATAGTATTTTGTAAGAGCTTCTCAATGGCGCATCACAACGTGGGTGCTACCATTTGAAATTGTTTTGTTCTGGTAACAAGAATCTAAAGGGTTGAATGGAGAAGGTTGCCTTATGAGTCATCATGATTCGCTCTCCATGTTATAGAAACGTGTACTAGAAAATGCCTATTTTACTTCTAGAGATATAACACATTGTACGTTTGAAAATTGACACTCTGTATATTTTTTATTTGATGTTTCCGTGCGTGCAATTACATTTTAAATGATATTTTAATTTGTACGTAAAATTTATTACCCTTATCAACCTGCAACACAGCCGTTATTTATAATTATGTAATTTTTAAGTCGTTACAAGCAATCAGCTAGAAGTACCTTTTTTAGCTTTTGTTGCTAGATTTCTCAATGTACTTTCTACCGAGAGCTCAATAATTTAATGCAATTTATTTCATTACGTGCGAATCATAATTTCATAATTAATAACAGCCAGATTAAGGCCCTCTCAAAGTATTTCATAACAGATAAGGTTGGCTTTAATTATATTATCTTTTTTTAAAGTTTATATTGAGAATTTCTAGGCCAAATTTTATCTGGGTGAAAATACAGTGAAGTAGAAGAATAACTTATACTATTTATTTCTAAAACTTACA
>JABXWE010008237.1:0-17211 GCA_014611495.1 Limonius californicus | reverse complement strand
GAGTACGATATACACAGGGATACAAGATGAGATCCAAAATCGGATCTCACCTTAAAAAAAGGATCTCCTCTTGTACAGTTTGTAATTCCAAAAGATCTCGACTTGTACCGAAAATAAATATATATATATACATATATATATATATATATATATATATATATACATATTGTAAATTTGCGCACAAATTTCATAATTTCCTTATTTATTGTCCTCTGGGAAAACCCTGAAGCAATGCAATTTTAATCTATCATTTATCAAAAAAATTGTGACGTAACGAAAAAAAATTAAATATTATAAAATTTAATCATATTATGGCATCTAAATCATCCCTGAAATACAATCAAGCAATCTTTGGAACACATCATAGTAATACACAATATTAAACTTCAGTCTCTTGAATTTGATATATCGAATATAGTGCAACAATGAACAATAACAAATCTACTGACATGTTGCAAGTTAATTTTGAATGTGAATGTGAAGGAGTCCGTGTAAACAGGCAGAGCTATCCAAATAGAGATCCTCCTGTTTATCAAAAATTCGGCATATTAGAACCAAAGATACGATAATATGGTGCCTGCAAGAAGCCTAACAATATCCAGCGAGAATTTGGTGAGAACATGGACGTGAATGTTTCACATTAAATTTATATTGTATAATGAAAAATTGGTAGTTTACACATTGTTAATTGTATATATTGCATACATATATACAGAGTATATCAGAAATAGGTACAAATGTTTAAACCAGTAACAGATTGGCTCAAGTAGAATTCAATGGTACTATTCATTTTTCAAAAATCATTAAGTTTATTTTTTTGAATTAAAAAATAAAATAAAATTTTGTTTGAGAACTGCTGATGATACATAGAAAATGTATTTAAGCTGTAGAAGGTTATTACCTCATTGTAAAGTAAATACAAAGTGGCAAACACGTAAAAACTTATCTGGCTTGTGATAAACTACAGAATCGGGAGAGGTCAAGGTTTAATTGAAGCAGTTAGACATTTTTGTAATTAGAAGGCATTTAAGAATTTCATTTATCGCTAAATTAAATTTTTACGTTTTCACTTTATCATGGGGTATAAAAATTATAAACAAGTGCTGCTTCATGTAAAAAAAAACTCCAAACGCATAAAGCATTTGAAAAAGTACTAATTTATTTCAGAATACCCATCATTTATTTAAATCAATTTGAACATAACTGAAAAAAACATAAAAAACCGTTTACCTCAAAAGTGAAAAGTGGATCACAATAAATGTTCAAAATGACGACCACCACTGAGAACACAAGCTTCTGCACGTCGAAACATTGAATTACGTATCCTTGCGAAAACGGTAGGATCTTGCCGAATTCTATCGGCAGCGTCTTCAATGCGTACCCTTAATTCCCCAACTGTGTTCACTGCTATTTAAGTCTGGCAAACTAGCTGGCCATGGAACTGGCCCGTTTCGTCCAACCCACCTTTCAGGATAGTTATTATTTAACCATTCCCTTACATCCCTAGCATAATGAGGCGGAGCACCATCAAGTAAAATCCACATGTTACGTCGTGTCTCTAAAGACCTCCGTTTAAACGAGCAGGTAAAATGTATAGTCCAATAAGGTGATCACCTACAATGCCTGCTCATACATTTAGGGAAAACCTTTGTTGGAAACTGTGTTCCACTATTTCGTGTGGATTCTCATCTGACCAAATGTGGGTATTATAGGCATTAAACACTACTTCTTGCGGAAATCCTGCCTCATCAGTAGATAACAGATTGAAAGGGAAATTTGGTTGGTTGTTGCACTCTTGAAGAAGCCATTCAGAAAAATCGGTCCTAAGTACTTAATCCGCTGGTTCCAAACCTTGAACGCGTTGAACGTGGTAAGGGTGTAGTCCCTGCTCCCGCAAAATCCGTCAAACAGTAGAATGGGAAACGTCAGTTTCTAGTGCTAACACTAGGACTTTCCTCCACTAATTCCGAGACATGCTGTTCTACATTAACAACCCGTTCTGCTCTTGGACGACCGCGATGATGGTTTTGTGTTTGATACGTGCCATAATCCCGTAAATGTTGGACTATTCTAGTAAATCTACGGCTGTTTAGAATGCGGCGCTGAGGATATTGCTCTAAGTACATTTGCCTTGCCCTTAGAGGGTTTGCTTGATCTTCCCCGCAAACAAGAACAACATCAGTAAGTTCAATGTTCACCAAATTTTCCATTTTGGTAGAAACACTGCTTGCCAGCTTCAACAACAGACTGATTAGAAATTACTGATCTACCTAATAATATTGGTTTGTGGCAGGTGATAAGAATTTTTTTGCACTTCTATCTTACTCTCCTTTGCATAACATGTCTTTGAACTCAAATTTTTGTTATTATCCTGCAGTACTCAAACAATTTTGGGTCAAATTTTCAATTATTATTTTCTCATACCTTAAGGATGCCATTGCCAAAGAAATGTTTTTTCTAGTTTGTATACGAGGATCGTTGGATAACTACGTGGCCTAACAAAGAAAACGCAAGTCTCCTGCTCGCTCAACACACTTATTCCAACAATATTCCAAATTAGCAATGCCTTCATTGTAGATGAGTCGATGAATCCAAGTCCTCGAAATAGCTATTTACAGCAGCGATTACCTCGGAATTAGACGAAAATCTCTTACCGCCGGACCATTTTTTCAGGTTTGGAAACAGATGATAATCGCTGGGAGTCAAATCTGGGCAATAGGACGAATGGGCACTAATTCAAATCCAAATTCATGAATTTTGGCCATTGAAATCGCAGACTTGTGGGCAGGTGCGTTATCTTGATGGAAAAGCACTTTTTTCTTTACCAAATGAGGCCGTTTCTCTTTGGTTTTGTCGCTAAGTTGTTGCAACAAATTGGCATAATACTTGCCATTTATTGTTTTCCCCTTTTCTAAGTAGTTGACCAAGATAATTCCTTGAGAATCCCAAAATACGGTTGCCATAACCTTTCCTGCTGACAAAACCGTTTTTGCCTTCTTTGGTGACAGAGAACCTTCATGTGTCCATTGTTTGGACTGTTCTTTGGTTTCGGGAGTATAACAGTGGACCCAGGTTTCATCGACGGTTATGAAACGGCGCAAAAAATCCTTCGGATTGTGGCGCAAACGTGCCAAAATGTCGCGAGAAACACTCAAACGATTCAGTTTTTGCTCAGGTGTGAGCAATGGCGGCACCCTACGCGCCTAGTATTTTTTCATTTCCAATTCTTCAGTTAAAATTCTGTGCACACTGTCATTTGAGGTACCCAGTAAGTCTGCTATCTCGCGCACTTTTACTCGACGGTCATCCAATACGATACGGTGGACTTTTTCAATCATATCCGGGACAGTAGCAGTTTTTGGACGTCCACTACGCTCTCAACTCAGTTTTTTCCATTGTTTACAAAATCACACGAGACGTTCACTTTGGCGTACTGTCAAAAACAGACTAATTGACAGATAGCTCTGTACTATCATATTTAATCTAATAACGGATAGTTCTACAGAATGGTAAAGAAAATTTCTCCGAATTCGCGCCATCTCTGTGTTAGGCCACGTAGTTATCGAACAATCCTCGTATATTGTAATCTACCGTCGGATTTAATATTTGTACCTATTTCTTATACACCCTGTATATATATATATATATATATATATATATACTATAAACTACAGTACTGCTTACGTTTTCTGCTGACTAATTAGAATTAGAATACGTTATTTTGACTAATTATATTAAACTAGCAAAACAATTTTCAATTCCTAGATTCAATCGGACAAAAAAAAGCGGACAAATGGCGAAAGATGTATATTTGTATGTAGAGAAACAAACTTTTTTAATTTTCATGTAGGTCAATTGAATTTGCTACTCAGATAATCAGAATGTTTATCTAGATTAGCGATTTTGGTGAACTGTTCCAGTTAACATTGGATATTCACAAATTTTCATTGAAATTCAATTATAATTTAAACATATTTCCAAACACTGCTTCTGTCTTCCAGTACTCTCATTATTTATTACTTAGCAATTAAATCATCGACCAAGCTACACAAAGCAATTAGAAAAAATGATAAAATATTTAAAAAAATAGAGAAATTAAAAATACTCCAATGCGTTGAAAATATGAGGTTGAAATAATAATTAACAAGTACACTCAATTGGGCATAAAAGGAGGAAATATGCATTTAATGCAAATATGCAAAATAAGCAAAGTATGCGAAATATGCAAAATATTTGAAATATGCCAAATATGCAGAATGGGCATATTAATCAAAGCATGCAAAATTAGTTTATGCTATTGCATTTAGCTTACTTATAAACAGAAGGGTACTGTTGAGCTATAAAATATAAAGTATATACTGTTATCCCTAAATCCGCTCTTTAGTTATTTGCATTTTATAGCAGTTCAATGTTAATGTTTAATAAAATATCATAAAAAACGTTTTCACAAATTAGAAAACATTGTCAGTTCGATAACTTCTGTTTAAAAAAGTACATTTTCACAATATTATAAAATCTGTTTAGAATAGTAAAAACCTGTAGTTACATACTTTCCCTGGTTAAGACTCAATTATTATTTTTGACAGCTAGCCTTACTTCTGTTTGTTATAGACCTTCTTTTCTCTCATTTATTCATACTACTCCCTCCCCCCCGCCTAAACCGCTTCAGGGGAGTGCGGGCGTCCCTTACACACTAACCATTCATTCAGCATGCATCCTAAACTTAACTAAGTGAAATACGGTCGCCCCAGTCGGGATTCGAAACCTCGACCGATCGGACCGAATTTCGCTGTGACCTCGAGTGGCAGCACATATCCGCACTACTCCACCGAGGCCCCTGTTTGTTATAGACTGACAAACTTGAACTGAATTCAAAATATACAATTCTAATAGTCAGCAACGGATAGAAATATTCGTAATAATTTTAATAAAAATTAAAATTAAATCTACGTATATTGTGCATAAAACAGGAGTCCAATTTCTGCTCGAAGAAATTTACTTTAGTAAAAATAGAAGAAAATTTTTTATCCTCTGCTTGAGAAAAAGCGCAATACACGGTGTCGGTTTTCTTTCAAAGAACTTGCTTAAAAGCAAAGCTTATTTCAGCAAAATAAATATATATTGACTTAATTTTAAATAAATTAAAAAGAACGCTTTCTGCTTTTCATTATACGGAATACCTTTTGTCGTATTTATCTGAATTCGAACAAAGAGTTGCACTGAACAAAACCAACTCCTTTTGTTATATTTCATCGATATTAAAATATTTATTAATAATCAAGGTCTGGCATTCGTGAACTCTGCGTACATTTGAAATTTTGTTCATAAAATTAGATATAAATCTAGATGTAATTATTTTGCGTCTGCCTGAATCGAATAGACTGGAAATTTTCGCTAAGCGTGGGTGTCTATTGGATTTTCATTGTTTATGGAAGACCCGCATCGGAATATATTGACACATGGTGGAAATTGAATCAGTACTAATAAAGTTGACTTAATAAATATCAGGATTCTCTGGTGCGAGTTTAATAGTTCCAAATGTGATAACAATGCACTGCACACCCGGTTGGCTTGTAAGGACTAATTGGACTGGGCTCGTTTCTATCAGTGTCCGTTTCCCCAATATCGCAAAATTCAATAACCGTACGTAATTGTAAACGCTATTTTCCGCGAACCATTCAACAAATCAACAAACCGAATTCCCATTCGATAATTTAAATATCCTTAAAATTAATTAAATTAAAAAATCTTACCTTCTAGAGGTAGCATTGTTTGCGAATCAAAGCAACAAAGTACACTTAATATAACTAAAACCTTCATGATGAGACTTCAAAATTCCGCTAGTGACGGATCCTGAAACTTTGAACTTGGAATGTTGCATCCAACACCAGCCTGCTGACTGCTGATGACATATGTGGTCAAAGGAGTTTCGCACCTATTGAATATGGCACTGCAGGGATGATTTATACGTATTTGAGTTGTGCACGGGGCAACTTTCATTGATCAGGCATATCGAAGACCGTCTATAAATCAAATCCAATAGAATCGGACGCAACCCGTATTTTAAGTTAAATTCGTTACCGTTCCGAAAAATCTGCAATAAATCTCAGATTCGATTTTTTGATAGAACAACTAAACCCAGCCGCATCTTCGCGTATTAAAAAATAATTATCGGACGCCCACTCTTCGACCTTTCTCTCGCTATGGGTGTGCGAGACGGAATTCTCTGCCGTACCATGCGTCAGACGAAGAGAGCGCCACGATATAATGAGTAAATTAAAATTCACACCGGTGCTTAAAGCAATGTGATGGTTTAACACTTTTACAAAAAGTGGATCAGCTGTTAACCTCTTTTATTGTTTAAACAGAGAAAGCAACAGCGACTAAGTGTTAACTGCAAGACGTTAATAATCGCCATCAAGGCTCGGCAAAAAGAGGAGGGTGAAAAACAATTTCGTAGTTATTTTTCTCGAGATTTATGTTAAGATAAAAGTTAATTCCTGTCACGCATTAATTGATTGGTTTTATATCGGCTCTAAAAGTAGCACGGTGTAGGAAACTTTTTTATCACCGGTCCGATAGAAATTTTATCTTGATCAGTTTTTACTGCATCGTAGCCTATTTGGATTTAAATAAGGGATACGTGTCTTCATTTATTGCCCTCGCATTCTTGCAGATAATAATTCAGTTTAATAGCCGAATCACTGGAAAAATCGTTTAGTTTTAAGCGTTCGAGAATGGCTTGCATTTTGCTGCTAAACGGGCTCATTTGTCTCACGGAGTTGACAAATGGAATAAGTGACAACATAATTAGCCATAATGGTTTGATGATATAGTCAGCGAACACTCCGATCTATTGATTTTCGGGGTGTTTTGCTTCTTCAGTTCTACGAATACATTGGTTCAAATAATGTCTCAACCTACTCTCTTCTTAACGTCGAAGCTGTCTATAACATTTCTCAGAAACTTTAATATACAGTTCAACTCGGTTATAACAAGATACAAAAAATTGTTTGCTATATCAATTAAGAGGATCCTAATTCGACTTGGCAATTCAAAATTAAATGAGACTTTCTACATCCCCAAACCAATATATTCCTTCCTCTGTATTTTCTAAGGCTTAGGGCAGTCTACCTCAACGCTGTATAGCTAACAGCAGCTAATGTAAAAACCAATGTGTGTAGTATACCACAAAATAAATGTGTTTGCAAAGTATTGGAATTGCTCTGAATTTACAAAAATTAGATGCATCTCAAGATTGGAGTTGTGCGTATTATGTTCTTACTTCGTTAGAAGGTGGAAAAATGTTACTAAATTAAGTCCATATATCATGAAGTGAGGATTGGGGTGGCTTAGTGGTAGAGGAGCCAAGCTTTGGATGTTGTTGTCCAAACGCTTCCCGGTTCAAATCTCTCCAGGGTCGGAACTTTTTCTAATTCGCTGGGCCCCGGTCTCCATTTGCCATTGGAGATCAAATTAATGGCACTCCTCGTATTGCGGTCGCGTTAAAGGAGTAACAAGACCATAAACAAAAACATTCACACACACGACAGGCAAACCAAGCACGGTTTCGCACCAACACGGTAACCCGCAGAGTCGGGCCCTGTTGTGCATAGCACAAACTAGCTTAGCTTTGCCTCGACACTGCGCAAGCGGTACAAACGAGGATCATGATAATGATGATGATGACGATATCATGAAGTAGGTAGATTTGACCGTATTTTTGTCCTATTTTTGGAATTTTTTATCATCTTATCTTATAACTTCTTCACTTTATTTCAACCTTGAATATATTGTCTATTACATAAGAATACGCATGTTTTAAGGTCGCCTAATAAAACAGCTAGAGTAGCAATAACAATCGCCAATTTTACTTTTTGTACTTCTTTTCTAATTTGAGCAGTCAGTCTATTCAGGACTGTTTTACCGATCGGGTTCCTGCTAGCTTGCCATTTCTTTCTTGCCTTTCTTTTTTTATGAAAATCAATTCCCTGATCTCCTTCGGGTACTTGTTACCTTTGAACTTCTTCGCGATTCGTCGTGTAGCTTCCCAAGCTGCTTCCTGTACTTATTCTACAAATTTTTCTGTCTCAGTTTCGAGTTGTTCTAGAATTTTGATAGATACATTTAACTGTATGCTTTCTTCTAATTTTAGTCGGATTAAGTTCCAGTGCGTATGTTTGTTAGAGTGGGATTGGTTCTCTTCTGGTGATTTTTTCACTTAATGGCATCACTATTGGTGAGTGATCGGAACTTATGGCAGTATCATCATCGACTTCGATATAACTAGTAGAGATGTTCTTTATGATGAACAACTCTGTACGATGAAGTCTGTGAGAAGTATCTATAACATTTATAAAATGTTATAATCAGATAAAAAATTTGCTTTTCATATCGGTTAAGAGGATTCTAATTCGACCTGGCAATTCAAACTTAAATGAGACATTCTACATCCACAAACCAATATGTTCCTTCCTCTGTATTTTCTAGGACTTGGGGCAGTTTACCTGAACGCTATAAGGCTAACAGCAGTCTACATAGAAACCAATGCGTGTAGTATACCTACCACAAAATAAATTTGTTGCAGAGTATCGGAATGACTCTGAATATAAGAAAATTAGATGAATCTCAACATTGTAGTTGTGTGTATTATGTTTTCAATGGATGGTACTTTGTAAAAAGGTGGAAAAATGTTACTAAATTAGGTCTGTATACATCATGAAGTAGGTAGATTTGACCGTATTTTTGCGCTACCTTTGGCATTTTTTATAATGTTATCTTATAATTTTTCACTTTATTTCAATCTTGTATATATCAAGAGATCCAAAAAAAAAAGCTAATCCCCAGCGGGCTGTGGAATGAAAAGTCACGTCTTTTCTAGACTAAAGGAATGTTTATAATGTCAATTTCAGGTTAGGTTGTGTTAGCTGAAATTAAATAATAATGAAACGTCATTTTTACGAGCAGAAATCTTTTATTGAGCAACAGTAAAAGAAATTAATAAACCTGAACTAACGTAATGATCACAACAAATGTCGAAAATATCTGCCTTCTTCCTCCAAACATTTCTGAACTCGTCTTCTCATACCTTCAAAAACATTTTGTAATAATTGAGGTGAGTTGTTAATTTCTTGACAAATCTAAGTTTCAGTTTGTTTAAATCATTAACTGGAGTTTTAAAAATGGTGTTTTTCAAATAGGGCCATAGAAAAAAGTCCAAAACAGTAATACCACAAGAGCGAGGGGGCCAGGGTGTTGCAGTATTCCTACTAATGATTAGGTCATCAAAATATCCGCGTAAAAATTAATTGTATCTGCTGCTGCATGAGCTGTTGCGCCATCCTGTTGCAGAAAACCATCCCGTAGATCATCATCGTAAAGTTCATTTAAGAAAGATTGCAATAATTCGTTCCTGTACCTTGCTGCAGTTAGCGTGCCTTCAAAACATATTTGCCCAACTAACCTACGACGACTCATTACCACCCAGGCTCCTATTTTCTGTGGATGAAGGGGAGCTTTAATTGTAACGTGTGGATTCTCGCTATTCCAAATCCGCATATTCTGTGAATTAACATACCCATTAAGGTAAAACCAGGCTTCGTCTGTAAAATAGGTTAAATCTAACTGCTCATCATTGAGATTACCCAAAAACCTGCTACAAAACTGAACTCTTTTTGGATAATCCTGTTCTAAAAGCTCCTGAACGGAAATAAATCGGAAGGATGCAGATGCAAAGCTTGTCTCAATATTCTGTGGCATGTACCGTAACTTAAATCATCAACTTGCTGGCATAAATGTCTAATTGGTGTTTTTGGAACCTCGTCAATTCGTTGTCTTACAGTTTCAATTCAAGCAGGTACTATCTTCTTTGGCCTACCAGACCCTTCTTTCCTTCCAACACTTCCAGTTTATCGAAAATTGCTGACTAAATTCTTAACCAAAGCATAACATTTTCGGTATGCAAGAATTTCATTGGGATACCTCTCTCGGAATTCCACAAAACAAGGAGGAATCGAATAGCTCCATTCTCCGTCAACTTGAAAGCCGTTCCGAAAGTAAGATTCAATAGTGAATGCTCTTTGAAATGTATTAAACATCATTTTAACAATCTGACAGATTCGTATCAAAAAAAAGGTAACTAATTTAGCTGACATCATAAACATTCCTTTAGTCTAGTAAAGACGTGAGTTTTCATTCCACAGCCCGCTGAGTATCAGCTTTTTTTGGATCTCTTGATATATCCACATAGTAGAATCCATCCACCTAGCTGCGAACGAAACAATAGGACACATAAGGAAAAAGCCACAAAACAACAGAAAACAGCATTATGGTGGAAGAAGTCTTAATAAAGAAAGCACTGTATTTAAAATGACCCAACAAGGAGTCAGAAAATGATAAAGAAGCATATAAAGAAACATACAAAGAAGCATAAAGAACAACGAAATAAAGTTAGAAGAAATAACTTAAAATGGGAACAAAAATGTGAAGAATTCGCAAGATACATAGGAGGAAAGAAATCAGGAGAAGCATGGAGGATATTAAAAAACCCAAGAAAACAACATGCGGATAGATATGATATACAACTTATTTCTTCAAGCCAATGGGAAAGATACTACGGAAGAAAGACAAGAATAAGTAGCAACCACAGCAGCATATGTAGAATACGTAGAACTCACCGAAATAAATAACACAATGACCATTACCGAAGAAGAAGTCAGGAGAATAATAAGAACCTTAAAAAATAATAAGGCTCCAGAGCCAGGAAACATACCCGCATAATTAATAAAGCATGGCAGCAGTACGCTATACAGGATGCTATGAGAACGGATGACTAGATTCATAAATGGACAACCAACTCCACCAGAATGGAAGAAAGCATATATCGCTTCGATTCTTAAAAAAGGAAGAAAGCACAAATGCGAAAACTATAGGGGAATATCTGTAACAAGCAGCCTTAGCAAACTGTATGGGAGAATCATAAAAATTAGAATAGAAGGAGAATATAAAAATCAGGAATTCAAAGAACATAGTGGATTTGGAGTGGGGCGATCAAGCACTGATAACGTATTTTGCCTGTCACAAATAATACAAAAAATAATGACTACAGGAAAAGAGATCCATTTAGTGTTCGTGGACCTTACAAGAGCCTATGGCAGCATCTCCCAGAAAAAACTTTGGGAGGCATTAGAAAACGCATGTAATTGAGAATTTTTATAACCAATTAAATGATATAAAGAAAAGCCTAAAACCAAGAGATATCAACATTATCATGGGTGATTTTAATGCCAAAATAGGCAGAGCTGCGGAAGGATACAACGTCGAATGCTTCGGGCTAGGAAGAAGGAACGATAGAGGAGAGAGAATGTTGCAATATTGTACAGAAGAAGAACTGGTTGCAACAAACACAATTTTCAAATTACCAGACAGGCGGTTATACACGTGGATATCACCGCGTGATAATAAAGAAAATATAGTTCGCAATCAGATTGACTATATACTAATAAACAATAAATTTAGAAATAGCGCGAAATCGGTAAAAACGTACCCCGGAGCCGATGCAGTTTCCGATCACAACCCGGTAGTCATGACAATGAAAATACGGTTAAAGGGGCCGGGCAATGGGCGGGGCAGTGGGAGGAGCAATGGGCGGGGGACAAAGACCGGGGCAAATGGGGGTGGTAGGGGCGGCGTGAAGCACCGGTTCAAAGGTACAGTAATATTGATATTAATGTCTATGAAGTGCCCGAGGAAGTACAAATTATTAAATGGTTTATACGGGTAGCTCGTTAAGTGCAACTCTAAATTTATTTGCAGTAACGTTCGAAAATCGACCTATGCCGTGTAGTAATACTATACATAGAATTTTGAAGAACTATTAATCGAGAAATGCACGAAGTAAGAATATGTGCTGCTGTAGAAGTAGATGCGTCCCAGTCTTCTAGAACTATAGCTAAAGATCCTGTTTTTTGTTTTCTAAAATTACCGGGCAAAGGGGCGGCGCAAGGGGGCGGGGCAAGGAGGCGGAACAAGGGGGTGGACAAAAGCCGGGACAAAGGGGGCGGGGCAACGGGGTGAGGCAACGGGTGGGGCAAAGGGCCGGTACAAAGGTACAGTCATATTGATATTAATGTCTATTAAGTGCACGAGAACGTACAAATTATTAGATGGTTTTATAGGGGTAGCTCGTTAAGTAGAACTCGAGATTTATTTGCAGGAACGTTCGATAATCAGTCTATCCCATGTAGTAACATTATAAATCGAATTTTGAAGAACTTTGAGGAACACCGGTCTCTCTCCAGCCAACCATAACAAAACGTTACACCCATATTATTATTATTATTATTATATTAATATTAATCGAGAAATGAAAGAAGTAAGAAATGTGCTGCTGTAGAAGTAGATGCGTGCCAGTCTTCTAGAACTACAGCTAAAGATCCTGTTTTTTTTCTCTAAAAGTACCGGGCAAAGGGGGAGGGGCAAAAAGCGGGGCAACAGGGTGGGGCAAAGGGGTGGGACAAAGGACGGGGCGAAGAGTCGGGGCAAAGGAGTGGGTTAACGGGTGGAGTAAGCGGGCAGGATAAACGGGCAGGATAACCGGGCAGGGTAAAAGGGTAAATCTCTTCATTATTCAAAATTTTGAACTGATTCACACTCTATATTTTCCATACTTCCAAAGTCTATTATATTTCCTTTCATTTGTTATATATACCGGGTGCTGACTTTGAATACGCTCCATAGGGAAAATACATGCGTTTGTGGAATTCTTTAATTTCTTGCTCCACAAGTTGAAAAACGCGCCCAAAACAAGGTGTACGCAGAAGGAACGTTAATTTTATAGGTATTACATCTACTTTTTTTTAGAATATCAAATTAAGTAATTAATTTAAAAAAAATATAAAATAATTTATAGAGATGGTGTAGTAATAGCATCAAATGCTATGTGCGAATCCCGCCGGCATGGCTTAGTGGTTACACATATGCTTTGTAACGCGAACTCCGGGAGTTCGAATCCTCTCTTCAGCTTTTTTTTATATTTTTGTATATAGAAAATAAGAAAATCGAACAAGTACAACATTATAAGTACCTAAGGACGCTAATTAACGAAAACGACCAACACAGGCAAGAATTGCTAGCACGCATCGAACAAGCCCTAACCTTTATTAGGATGAAGAAAATGTTAACTGCGCTTGAAGTAAAATTAAAAATGGTTCAGTGTTATGTATTCCCAGTTCTATTATATGGAGTAGAAAGCTGGACATTAAATAAAAAAACAACAAAAGGGATAGAAAGCTTCGAAATGTAAGTCTACAGGCGGCTATTGCGTATACCTTGGACTGCTATAATGAAAAACAGCGAAGTGCTACATCGAATTAGTAAAGAAATGGAAATATTATAAACGATCAAAAAAAGAAAGCTCGAATTTTTGGGACACATTACACGCAATAACAAATACCAGATATTACAACTAATTATGCAAGGGAAAATCCGAGGAAAGAGAAATGTAGACCGACGTCGAATCTCCTGGCTACGCAACCTGCGAGAGTGGTATGGAATGACATCAATTGAACTATTCCGAGCAGCAACGTCAAAAATAAGAATAGCTGTTATGATAAGCAACCTCCGACAGAGAAGCTAAGAAAGAAAAAGAAGAAAACGCAAAACTTAGTAGTGTATTAATAAGAACGGTTCAGGAATTGTACACGAACCAAATATCAAGAATAAAAATTTTACAAAACTTAACAAGTAGATTTAAAGTAACTAAGGGTCTGAGACAGGAATGTACGATATCCCCTAGGCTATTTAAAATATATGTGGGCCAAGCTCTAAAAATATGGAGAGGAAAATGTAATAGATTGGGACTACCAGTGGATGATGATACAACACTGCATTCACTAAACTTTGCGGGCGACCAGGTGATCATAGCACAGGACTGCGACATTTCATACATGACCAACTACAGAAAGAATACACACGGTAGGGTTTAGACATAAATCTTAACAAGACAAAATATCTGTTAATAGGGGTGGATAAGCCAGCAATTGTATTCGACGCGGGCGAGCAAATAAAGAAATGCCATAACTACACATATTTAGGGGTGAAAATAGACAAAAATGGAATATATGAAGGAGCAATAACAGAACGAATGACGAAAGGAAAGCATGCAATTGCGATACTGAATTCGGTCCTATGGAACGTATGGTACTTGTGGAGCTGAGTTGTGGCAAATGACTAAAAACACAACAAATAGATTAAGGGTTCTAAAGATGGATTTTTGGAGAAGATCAGCGAAAGTATCTAATCGCGATAGAATTAGAAATGATATAGAGAAAGAATGGAAATAGGAAAGGACATAATACAAGAGATTCAGACGCAGCAATTAACCTGGTATGGCCACTTGCAAAGAATGAACGACGCACGCCTCCCGAAGAAAACGGTGGATTTAAAATCCTTCATGATGATTTGGGAATGATCAAGTTGTCAGCACGGTGGATTCCCAGGCTGCTCATTCCTGAACAATAATTGTGTAGGCGACATATTTGTGAGGATAATTTGGCGGCTTTATCCCAAGATGAGGACTTCTTCTTTAAAATTGTAACTGGGCCTGACCCATGGGACCCACCGACGAAACAAGAGTCCATGCAATGGCTTCATAAGGGCTCCCCAAGAAAGCGAAGACGCAATTCTCAGCGGGAAAAGTGATGGCCACAGTTTTCAAGAATGCTGAAGGGATTTTATGGGTTGAGTATGTGCCAAAAGGGTCTAGAATAACAGGAAATGTTTACAAAAAAACAATAATCAATTTGAAAGCAGCTATACACGACAAAAGACCTCACAATTTTGCCCAGAAAACTGCTTGTGCACGATAACTGCAGGGTGCATGAGTGCATAAATCACGAGTCGTTAAAGAAGCAATTGCTGAATTGAGGAATTACAACATCCACCGTACAGTCCCGACCTCTCCCTCTGTGACTATTATCTCTTTCCAAAACTCAAAAAACAAACAGTTAAGAAAATAATATTTTATCCAAGTACATATAGCGTTATTAGAGAAACGTTGGAATAAGTGTGTAAGCGTTAATGGTTCTTATGTTTAAAATTGAAATTTTTTGTTCTCTAACTTGTTTCCTTCATACTTAGGTAGATAACATAAAAACCTCCCCTCGTAGAAAGTTCCAGAGTAGTATAAATAAACTTTTACCAGCGCAACTCAAGTATTTCGCCTATTCACCAGTTACAGAAACAGAAGATGAAGTTAAGTAAGAAAAACATGCGAATATGCTCGTTTGCCTGCCTACAACCTGTCTAGGTTTCGCTTTTAGACCGCTTGTAGCCAGGTAAACGAGCATATGCGCTTTCTTTTATTTACGGAACTTCATATTCTGTTTCGGTAATTCCTAGATAGGCGAAATACTTGAGTCCCGATGATAAAAATTTGTTTACGCTACTCTAGAAAATTCTATCATAACAACATGTTTAATTTCTACTGCATTAGCGAAGCACCCTTTACCCGATTTATTCTTTTTTTTAAGATTCATCACATTTAAACATGCTTTATCTACATTAAAAAAACACACGTCAACTTGTATTTACATACGTTAAAAGTATAAATATAACCTCAAAAATGTATGACAGTAAATCGCATCCACAATCTTACCATTTTCATGAACATTTTACATTTATAATAAATTTCGTGAATAAAATCAGTTTTGCTGAAATAACAACCACTATTTTTTTGCGTTACCCGAAAGCATACAAACGCCCACGATTTAAAAACAAGAATAACGCAGCTTCAGATCCATTCTATGAAACCCAATTCCACGTTATGGTCGTTTATACCCCGTGGTTACACCACTGCTCTCTGTTTTCGACTTTTTCGCGTATCAGTCATCTGCGATCATAAAAGGTATTAATTCTGATCAAGAAATACGCAGTTGGATTTAGGCCCCGCGGGTGATACAGATTTCCTATCGCGATTATGTGAAAAATGAAAAGAATAAAACGGAGAGACTCTTGCACCTATCGTAATTGGACTAGATGTGTTGAACTGTGGTGCTAAAGAAACCAGGGCCCGCTTCTAATTGATTTTTTCCAATAAACAATATTCTTTTTGTATGTAGTACATATTGTGTGAGACACATACGACTCGCTAATTGCCGGCAATAATTACCATATTCATTAATTTCTTTAGCCTGTATTGGCATCTACAAAACAATATGCAAGAAATTGCCTATTCAACCTACTTTCTATTTAACCTGGAAATCCAGTTGATTTATACACACAAAATATGCTTAATATAATAGTGTGAATGCTATTAAACATGTTGTACAAACTCAAATATTTAAAGAAAGTTACGTTGGCAAAATTAACAAGCTTATTAATTCCTAAATGTGTTCGAGAAATTTATTCAGTAGCTACTTTTACATCAATTTAAAATATAAATTACAGTAGGGTAAGAGCTACAGTTCTTGGCACTTTAAGCAGTCCGTCATTTATAATATTTTAAGAAATATATCGTTCTCGCAAAAAGAACAACTTAAAAATTACCTTAATATGGAGCATTCATTAAGTTTCCATATGATGTAAGTGGATTTGACTTCCATTACAGCATTTTATTGAAAAAAATTAATAAAATGCGTGATGTCAAAAATACATTAGTTGGTACTGTTTTCTTAATTATACAATTATTGGCACTCTATATTCTAGAAAATAAACACAATTTCGATATTTGCAAAATGATTGAAACTTATTCAGTTGCATACAAGGTAAAAATACAGTGGTGTGAAAAGTTTTGCATCAGTTGCACAAAAAAGATAAATTGCATTTTGTTTCAAATATTTTTCATTTCCTCTTTGCAAATACAATATAGGTACTTAAACACAATACTAGTAATAATAATAGCCCAAATGTTGATCCATAAAAAAACGGAAACAATTCGATGTATAAAATGTATTCAAAACAGAAACATTGTACATTATATATAATAATGAGGTCTACACCTAAACGTTTATTACAATACGCACTAATTAATTTTAAACTATTTTAGTACTTAATAGGTCATCCTTTGTTTTTAATAACTAATTCACATCTTTCTGGCATAAAATTCACCAGTTTTTGTAATTCTTCCTTCGTAATGCAGCGATACCAGGCATTAATTAAGGATTCGATTAATTCCACTTTTTTTGTGGCCTTTTTCTTGAAATAATGTTAGAA
>JABXWE010008235.1:0-27451 GCA_014611495.1 Limonius californicus | reverse complement strand
TCTAACGGAGTCAGGTCCGGCGAACGCGATAACCATACTACGGGTCCTCCTTCTCCAATCTATCTTCCCGTAAAATATGCGCTAAGACAAGCTCTAACATGAAGACAATGATATGCCGGTGTACCATCGTGTTGATATCACATTGCACGTCTAATATTTCATGGCACATCTTCCAATAATAATGGTAAAGAGTTTTCTAGAAAATATTCGTAATTCGTAATCATTCAAACGGTGTGGCAGTTCAAATGATCCAATCAGACGATCATTAAGAATACCAGCTATCATATTAACACTAAATCTATTTTGAAAATGCGAGCGTCTTCTTAAGTGAGGATTTTCTGAAGTTCACTCATGAAAATAATGATAATTATTGATACTATACAAAAGAAGCTTCATCGGTCCATAAAATATGCGGTAGGTTTTGATTATTTTGTACCCAATTACAAAATCTTAAACGAGCTTCAAAATGATTACCTGGACCTTGAATTCTTTGATGATGATATGGATGTAAGCGAGCAGTTCTTATTATTCTCCAAACCTGGTTTCTGCATATTCCAGTACGTAATGAATTCTTTGCAAACTTAAAGACGGATCTTCTAATAAATCAAAAACTTGTTCATCATCGTTTATGGGTGTACGGACAACTCCTTGGCTGCATGTTCTGCATTGAAAGCGCCATGTTCCCTCAGCTGACGATGTGAATTAAAGGAAACTGCACGCATTCGCAGTCTTCTATCTTTTACGATATTATTGTTGTGCCGCTAAAGCATTTCCAACATACAGACCGTAAACATAATGAATATCTGCATATTTTTCATTTGAAAATAACATTGGCATTGTGAATTACGATGGGAATAAGGATACAAAGAAGAAGCCAATAACTTCAGCATCACAGTAACAAACTGAAAAGTTACAAACAGTAATTTGTTAAAAACCGTGTTAAAATGTTACCAAACAAAAGACGCGATCATGGCAAATAGGTCGGCATTTCAGAAATCCGTTAAAATAATATTTTTGGCACATAACTTATGAAATAAAAATAACTCGTTAACGGTTACGTTTAGGGCATATGTTTATATGAACTTTTCGACCCTAAATAAGTTCTGGAATTCATCTTTGTAATATTGTCTGTACGTTTTGAACACACTGTATAAAGTCCCGTGACGAGTAGTATTTGCTTACGAATAACACTAAACCAGCTAATAACTATAAAACCTATTTAATCTCACGGTTAGTTAATCAATGAAAAGTGAATAGACTATAAAATGTAAGGCAAACATAAACCTATAACATATTATTTCGAACATAATTACTACTAAAATAATGGTGTATTAATATAACATTCTAAATTTCATATCTATTATTAACAGTTATTAACAGTAATAGTTGGCTCGTTATAGAATAATGTTCTTATTTTTAAGCATAGAAATTGATACCAAAATTGTTTTTTCTCTCAAGTTTTCACTTAACCAACTTATAACTTGTTTATGAAAAATTTTCCTAATTCTAAACTTCTTTAAAAAAAATTGAAAGTAAAAAAGGTTTTGACTGACATTACTTTATAATTTATATCGTTCCTTACGTACCGTCCCATGAAACAATTTACTAGTATGAAAGCTATGCATAGCGTAATAAAGTTTCTTGGTATAATTTTCTGTTAAATTTTGACGAATAGCGTTGAACAGAACCTGTAATATTGAAGTAACAGTTTAGTCATTTTTATATAGATGGCGCTCTCACATACAAGTCAAAAGAACGAGAAATGGGAGAGGTAATAAGAAGGTCAGCCAAAGAACATCTGGATATGTGTCCATTTTAACTTTCTTGTGATTTGTTGAATGTGGCCGGGGAACAGAAGGATGTGCTTCTGAAAATACTAATTTCGGTTCAACGTATTGAATGATTTTCTAATACTAGTTTTAAATAAATGTTTTTGTCGAAACAGGATAATTAATTTGGGGGTTTTAAGAGAAATTAGAAAGTTGTGCAAAATATTTATGATATTATATCCGTTTTATTTCACGTCTTCTACTAAACATATTTTACCTCCGGTTATGGTTAAAATTTAGCGTAAATTCATTACAAGCAGGACGTTCTTGTAGGCTTTCAAAAATGTAATAATATGTATTCTTTTAATCTCTAAAAATTACATATACTTTCTTTTTTTATTTATGTTAATTTCTATTTGCAATCTGTAAACTTACAATAAGCAAAACATATGGTTAAGACTAGGAAATGACATGAAGATAGTGGCATGAAGTTGAAATCCAATGATTTCCGCAGAAACAACTTTAAAGATAACACGTTTGCCACAGATACACGAGTATGCAAAGTATTACTTTAGATTAAAATCAGTATATCAAGTCCAGAGTTTTATATCTATTCAGTCTTTGTATATGAGCACTATTATCTAATAGGTTTACTTTTCACTGCACTTCACAATCACATTTATGACCGAATCTACTTTTAAGTTACTTAGGATGTCCACATTCCTCACAAAGTAGGAAGCATCACACATTAAACGTAAAACTTTATTTTAAACCCTTTCTATTATCTGGATGTTGGAATATGCTGCTGTACCCCACAGTTTAATACCATATGACCGTATGGATTTGAGTACTGTATTGTAGATGAGAAGATTGTTGGGGAGGGATAGTTTAGTTCTTCTGCCAAGTAACCAATAGTGTTTTTGAAGTTTATTACGGGCCAATCGCGCTTTTTCGACGACCCGTAACCAGATAGATGGAAAAAGACCTACAGCTTAGCTCAGAGGAGTAGGGGGAGTTCGTGAAAATCGCTTAGGGGAGGAAAGCTTTAGTTGTGTACAGGGTAAATCAAAATAAGTGGGCGCCACCTTCCAAATCCAGCTGATTGTTGGTCCTCGTGGAAGGCCGAGAAGCGAACAGCTTACGGGAATGGACCTTACCTTTATTGTGCCTCCTCCTATATATTTGGAGCTTGCAGAATTCTTACACAAACAAATATAGAGTACACAAAAATAAAAACAGGCCGTATATTTTAAAACACATATAATGAAATTATTATTGGAAACGACAGTACAACGAAAATGATAGGCAAAAGTGATTTTATAATTCTAGATTACAACAGAGTACTTTGAACCTTCATGAAAGGGGGGAACTCGCCGCCCATGGCCAATGGTATTGATCAGTGGCGTCGAGTATACAGGAATCATACAATATAAACGAAATTACTTTGCACAAATATTAGTGCAAAAAAAAAACGATTTGCGACTGAAGGTCGCTTTTTGGTTCAACAAAACAAAGTTTAATTCGATCAAATTTCGCAAGTCGCGCGCAAGTTTCTTTTCACCACACACAAAAACTGGTCTGTTTTTACCTTAACTTCTGGTGGAGGCAGGCACAATTCCGGGATGGTTGATTTCCAGATGCAGGTACAGTCGAGAAAGGGGTATTTTCCCGGTCCGGGAAAACTGTAGAAGGCCTAAGGAAACCAGGGGGGGTGGCGAAACGTGGGTAAGTATGTTCCTGGGGGAGTAGATTATTCCCAGAAATCACCAATGCACGGTATAGATCCGACTCAACTTTGTCGAAATCATACTAATTACCTAAACCAATATTCGGTACGATACTTAATTTAACAGGTGCCACGAAAAAAAACCCGCTCTACATGAACGTTCGTCTCGGACCTAAGCTTGTTGCCCACTCGATTTATTTACGGCCCTTCCCTTAAGATGTAATTTGGGAAAAACCGGAGCCAGGAACGGTCGAAGGCTGACTGGAAAATTAACACGTGCGACTTTCGAGAAAACCTTCGGGACGCGATATCCCAACGCAGCAAAAGGGGAATTCTGAGAAGTGTTTAAAGTCGCGCGCGAGAAAAACAACCTTCGGTAATTTTGAGCCTACAAAAGGGAACTATCAACATAACTCAAACGTAGACAGACAAAACAAAATAGCGAAACGGTAACCCAAAATAAGACTGCAATTAAAATAACGTTATGCATTCTTACGAAGCGGCAAACAAATTAAGAAATTAATTCATATAAAGCGGCAAATTTTAAAAGAGCATAACAAGTTTTCACAAAGTTGCTTACGCTTCTTCCGGATATGTGTCCTCCATGTGAGTCCCTTATCCAGGTGCATACCCAGGTATTTTATCTCCGGTACTTGTATTAGCTGTATAATGTTAATAAATACAGGCGGTGTGATACCTTTGCGCGTGGTAAAGGTAATGTGGAATGATTTTGTTTCATTTAATTTTACACGCCATTTTATTGTCCACTGCACGACTCTGTTGAATATATTTTCTGAACTAATATGTTCTTAAAACATTTATGTCTTTAGAAGTATAAAATAAACCGATGTGTTTGATAAATAAATACCAATTCTAAAATTATTTGTGGTAGAAATCAATAATGTTTTAAACACACTATAACAGTGTACCTAAACTAAATAAAAAAATTAATGACTATAACTGCTTGAAACGACATAAAATTAATAAGGTACTTTGCATTGATTTCAATTTATAAGTTTTCATATCATATCTTCAGGCTCTACTCATTTAAGCTTCTGTAATGCTACCTGCAGGGGTTAGCGATACGTCAGAATTAATAAATTCTACGATAGCCTGGTCTACGCCCGAAGAGATAAACAAACCATGTGAACCTGAAGATTCACATTGCTAGGTAATTTTTTGAGAATAGCCGTTCAATTTTAATAGGGCTTTTGTCCAATCAGACGTTGTATGTGTTTATAAGCTATTCGACGTTTTATGTATTCCCACTGCAATTAAGTACCATATTCTAGATTCGTAATGGTTTATACAGCTATTGTAAATCTGAAAGAGATTTTTAGTATATAGAAGATAGTAGTCCTAGAAGAATTTACTTATTAACAGAAATATTCTGATTGTCTAAAATTCAGTGTTTAGAAACCATAGAATCTTCTGTAGAAGTAAAATTTTCGTCAGAGTTTAATTTAAAGATTGCGTTAGCAGTTCGATTCAGAAAAAGGTCATGAAGTGAAGGTAGTGAAGTTTTATGGGTCATATACGTATCGCAACAAATTGAGGTTATTTCCCAAAAAAGAATTGTAGCGAATGCTCTGTGTAATTTAAGTGTCAAACTGTATACAGGGTTGTCCTGAAATAGTTGGGAAAACTTTGGGAGCGAGTTCTCCATACCGAAACAAGAAAAAAAGGTTATATAATGATGAGTAAGGTATGCACATAAAAGTTTAAAACCTTGTTCCAACTATTATCATAATTATATGCAGAGAAGTGATCGAACAAGTCTCACTTTAGAATGTTGTGACTCTATAACGAATGATTTTCGAACTAAGGGGTATATGAAATAGCGCCTATAGGTCATACGAAGGGGTATTGATATCTAGGAAAGTTTCTAGTAAACATAGCGAATATGGTTGCTATGGTTACAACTATGATGTTTTGTAAATAAGTTGCCAAAGTTTGACATCCATAAGTTGAATGTGATCCAATTGTGAATTTTTAGAAAACAGCATGTCTGAGAAAAAGATAGAATTTGAAAAAATCGAGTTTCGGTCAGTTACTAAGTATTTATTTTTGAAAGGGTTATCGGACAAAGAAATTTTTGCAGATATGATAGAATACTTAGGTGATCAGTGCCCTTTATATGCCACTATTAAAAACTGGGATGCGGAATAAAAGAGGAATATCAGATGTGAAAGATGAGCACCGCCCTGGAAGACCAATTTCTGTGACCACTCCGGAAAACATCGATTCTGTCCATGATATGATTTTAGAAAATCGACGTATTCGGATTAACAATATTGCAGAAGCATTGCAAATATTTCCTATGAACGTGTGTGTTACATCATTCATCACGACTTGGGTATGAGAAATATTTCGGCTAAATGAATTGCAAGATGCTAGACCGTTGATCAGAAACGCGTTCGATTGACAACGTCGAAGGAAATCTGCCGCCGTTTTTCAGAAGATCTTTCAAACTTTTTGGAACGGCTTGTTACTATGGACGAAACGTGGATCCATCACTATGACCCAGAGACTAAAGAACAATCCAAACAGTGGAAGCATGTTGGTTCTCCACGACCCAAAAAATTCCGTGTTCAAAAATCGGCTGGCAAGATTCTTGCTGCAGCTTTCTGGGACATAGATGGCATAATTCTGAGAGATTACTTGGAACGGGGTAGAACTATCACGGTTGTATATTATACTGAGTTGCTAACGAAATTACGTAAGAAAATTGTGGAAAATCGCCGCGGAAAACCTGCCAAAGGTGTGCTCTTTTAGCAAGACAACGCTCCTACTCACAAGTCGTTGATTGCACTTCAAAAAATTGATGAAATTGGTTTTGAATTGGTTGACCACCCGCCCTATTCTCCGGATTTAGCACCTCCAGACTATTATTTGTTTCCAACACTCAAAAAATATTTGAAATGTAAAAGATTTTCGACAAATGACGAAGCGATATGTGCCGTTGAGGAGTGGTTTGTAGACCAAGACAAAAAAAGTTTTTAAATGGCTTAGAATTACTTTATGAACGTTCTGCTAAATGTATATGTCTTAAAGGAGATGATGTCGAAGAAATTAAATGTAGTTTTGAAATATAGTGGCGTTTTATACGGTGGGCTAAGTACTTATCAATACCCCCTTGTAATATTCATATGTTTGGCAATATAGTGGGACATAAGATAACTGCTAGAAATTGAATGAATTGTTCTACGAATGTTAGAGGTCAAACACGGGCCTTAGATTCGTTATGATTTTGTTTCTTATCTTTACATTAAAATTCTTTATCAATTGTGTTTCCTTTAACAAACGTTCTCTTGCTACAACTAACTACGTTAATACTGCACAACTTAGTTATGTTTTAGTGCTTACGGAGTTAAAGGACGTAGTAGATTAGTGCCACGTGTTTACTGTGTGGCTATTAAACTAAGCAATTACTTCCTTTGTCAACTTGAGGATTTAAGACTCCACGTTTGTAAGCCCAGTACTAAAGAATTTTTTGTATAACGTTGAACACTTTAATTCTTATTCCTGTTTGTACAATTTCAACATCTGCTTGCCACTTCTAGAGAAAAAATCAATTAAATTTTCCCATCTGCATATTGACGTATGAAAAATTATATTTATAGTGTTGAATATTTTGAATGTTCGTTTAGGCAAATGAAGAAACAATTTAATACAAAAAATGCCGTAGCTGTCACATGCAATATTACTATTAGCAAATTTGTTTTTTGTATTTAAATAAAAAATACCAATCGACTCCTACGTCTTAAATTCGTAAGAATATGCTAACCCAAAATATATCAAATTAAATTAATAATGTTATTATTAATCGGGAGACCTAGGCAAATTATATTTATAATCTGGTTATAACATGTTTATACGCATTTTGAATGTAAATGCCACCTGTTTAACGTACACTGGCTGTTAGTTCTGTCTGTGCTTGTTTTACGCAGATGTAAACTTCTCCGGGTTGCTTATAGAAATGTAGTAAAGTAATTAAACATTTATACGAAGCCTATTAGTTCACGAAATTATATTGCAGATTTAACGTAGTTTTTGAAAGTTATCTTTTGAGTTGTGAATATCCATATTCTTCTATTGATCATGGCTGTACAGACGATAATAAGACTTCTGATTTAAAATGTAGCGATATCGCAAAAAAATCATAGACGTCTCAATGGAAAGCTTCAGGGATTCGTTAAATCAACAGCAATATTGTAGACCAGACCTTAGATAAAATGTAAACAAAATCCTTGAAATAGATTTTGAGAAACGGTTGTGAAGGGTTCAACATTTTCGTAAATGTTTTATCTTAAGCTATTTTTGTAACTTATAGAAAGCAATTACTATAAAGTTTACATTAAACGAATTTATAGATTTAAAGTAACATACATTAAAGACGAAATTTCCAAAAAGGAGTCCTAATGGCCTTAGTTTCTAACCTCAAGAATTTGTAAAAACTTTAGATTTTAATTCAGTTGCTCTACACAATCCTCTGTTCTCAGATATTGTGTTTTTAATAATTGGATACTTGCGTCTGAATGAACAAGGGCTAAAATGCGGATGCCCACTGCATGATCCTCACCACATCACCACGTTTCCTGAATTTGGCACGCGGCAACCGGATGTGAGAGTGCGATTACGGAAACTCCTTCATGGGATGCCGTGCTTTGCAATCATTATTATGGCAACCGTAGAGTTTTTATTCTAAAAAAACTTCTCTGGATTTTCTCTTCTTCGTATTCTGCATTGAACTATGGGCCCGCGTGTTGCTATCTTAGCGCAGAGAAGAATACTTAGTTTACAAGAATTTTAGTGTTTTGTTTATACAGGGTGTATCAGAAATAGGTACAAATATTTAAACCCATAATAGATTGGTTCAAGTAGAATTCAATGGTACTATTCATTTTTCAAAAATCATTACGTTAATTTTTTTGAATTAAAAAATAAAAGAAAATTTTGTTTAAGAACTGCTGATGATACATATTAAATGCATTTAAGGTGTAGAAGGCTATTACCTAATTGAAAAGTAAATCCAAAATGGCAAACACGTAAAAACTTGTCTGGCTTGTGATAACAACAACAGACTGAATAGAAATTACTGACCTACCTAATAGTATTAGTTTGTGGCAGGTGATAAGAATTTTTTTGCACTTTTATATTGCTCTCCTTTGCATAACATGTCTTTGAACTCAAATTTTTGTTATTATCCTGCAGTACTCAAACAATTTTGGCTAAAATGTTCAATTATTATTTTCTCATACCTTCAGGGCCCCATTGTCAAAGAAATGTTTTTTCTAGTTTGTATATATTGTAATCTACCATCGGATTTAATATTTGTACCTATTTCTGATACACCCTGTATATTCGTGAGTAATTTATATTCTCAATATTATCAACCTTTCATTTGGAACAGCGGATTATCTTTGCATTTCATTTGTTTAATTTGTTTATAAAACTCTTCCTAGTATCATACAACTAAAGACTCTCTCCACGCAATAATCGGATCGGTATTAAAAAAATACTGCTTGCCAATGTGATTCAATAAAAGATGAACATTAAAATATTTCCACGTACCAGCACCTAGATAAAAACTTCCTGAAAAACTTTAAATTGGAATTTTTTCTGTAAATTGAATATTGACGCCAGAAAATTGGTTTCTCTGTACTTCTTACGGACCCTATATGTATCAGTAATTTGTAAGTTACTATTCTCAGTATCCAACAAATTTTATTGAATATTTAGAAATTATTCACTCACGTACAGCGATACGTTCTATTTCTGCCTGAATATTAATACATCTATTTTATTTGCATCCAATATTATACTACTTGACAAGAATTCTATCAAATATTCTACAAGATCTCTACAAACGATCATTTTGGAAATTTCTAACTATACTAGGGTTAGCTATTTTTATCGGGCAGCGACACAGTAATTTCAATAAACGTATGCCCTTTGTTTACAATTTGGTTTCATAGAAAATTATAAGAAACGGCAGTGAACTAAACATGTGCCAAATGATGTCATTGTTAGACACTAAAGCGATATATTTACGCAAAATGTTTTATATATGCGCCAGCAAGAATTAATGATATATTAGTTACATTTCTAAAGAAAAACATTTTTTCACGATGGTATACAGTTAAACGAGCTCCATTTAATACATTTAAATGTTTGTTAGTTACATCTTTAGAATTGGGTATCAGCTGAAAATCCCGAAACACATCTCGCGAAACAGAAATCTCGAAGGACAAAAATGTAGAAAGACAAAATCACGAATACAAAAATATCGATTTATAATAAAGAATGCCGAAAAAAAAAATAAATATTGTTTGCAGCTAATCATCCAAACTTTTGGAAATTGATAGATAGCTTAAAAAAGGAACAGCAGCTGAATGACATCACAATTCAACAATTTATTTGGGGAAGGAATGTATTTACACAGAAGAAAATCGACAGGGATGTAACAATCAAACTATAAAATTGTGTTGCTCGATATGCTAACACCAATATTGTAGATTTTTCTAATGAAATATCCCGCAATTTAAACTTCAATGTAGAATTTTCTTTCCATCAAGATACAGAATAGTAGTTGAATTTTTATCTTTTGTGCAAGGTAGTACGATTAGCAATACCAAGCATTTAAACAACTCTAATTATGTGTTTCATGTTCCCATACATGACCAAAATATTGTAGGCAACAGTTTAAAACTTACTCGAATACTCGGGTTTGTTAGGGTTGACCTTACGGGGAGCGTATAAAATTATTGAATTTTAAATTAGAATAAGGTCGCAGCAGTTCTGTATTTCATTTATGGAGTTCCTGGGTAAACAAACTGCGGATGCGACCAGAACTCACTAGCGCCGATAGGCAGGTGACATGTAACAGATAATATAACACAGACTTACTAATCTGTCAATAAATATTGGGCAGTTGTACTCACCGGGAGTCTTCCAGCCCCCTACTCGTGGATTGGGATTCGGACGGAATATGGAAGCTTATCTACCGGCTAGCTGATGTGCCCGGAGTCATTCGTAATCATAGATTAATTACTACAATTAAGCATATCTTCTGGTGCACCAATCCTCCAGAGGTAACTCTTCAAATGGACTATGTCCAGCCAGATATTCTGCTACAGGGAATCGTAGGGGGGCATACCCCTCGGCCCTACATGCGAAGTGTAATTAGCTACCATCCTGGCAGTGATGACACATTTGTACTAATATTAATAATTCCAACTAGGCGCTTTCACAAGGACGCCTCTGCCGGCTGACTACTTCCCCCAATCATTGTAGATTAATAATGATTAAACGTGTTACACGCATTATCTACTCATATAGCTACTTATATTAATTACGCTACTGTTTCCAACAACTGGTTATATAGACGCATCAATCTTCTAGAAGAATAATAATAGGACCTAGCGATAGTACGTAATCATTTGGGTAAACATTTATAACACTTCATCATGAGATATAAAACATAACTTCGCCAGCGATGTCATTGCTTACAATAGCTGATTTCGCCATTGGAGCCCATATTGATATTGCTCTGTTAAGGGCAACAAATTAATTAAATAAGTACTAAAGATTGTAATTATAACGATGGTTGTGGCAAATAAAATTAAAGTGAAGGGTTAAACCTACACATTGGGGGCCATGAAACAATATCAAATTCTTAATCGAGATACCCTCCTCTAGATGAATATTAAAAATAAATAAATTCATAAATTTTTTAACCAACACTATACCAAATAAAATTGCACCATCCTTCTTGCAGATCTCAGAGTCGCTGTTATAATTGGTCGTACTATATAAACTCGTGTAGCTGGTAACAAAGCAAGTACACACAGAGAAAGACATAGGGAAAATCAAGAAAATTATCATATAGAAATTAGTTAGCAAGAATTAATTTCAAAATTATCAGTGTTTTCCCTTTTATGACACAAAGCACTATTCATAAATGAACATAAACATAATAAAACACAAACTAATATTTTGTTTATCCTCCCATAAGTTTATATTTTTCTTTATAAGAAACACCACCTTATTTATCTGATCGCAACTTTGGGGTAATGGTCTCCTGTCCTGAATTTTAAATCAACCAGCTTTGGCGAGTCCGGTCTCTTAACACGTGCTGAGTTCCACGATCCAAAGCAGTAGACAAGTTGTCCAGGGTTTTGTTTGATCAAATTAGTGCAGTAGTTGTTGTTTGTTATATCCAAATCTCAGCCACACGTAAGTAGAGATTCAGCCCTCAACACTTAATTCCAATCAGGATATAAACTTGCATGAATCAATTAAACGTCCTAACCTCCAAATTACTTTTAGGTAAAATTCCGTATTCTAGTTTCTCCTCGTAATTTAATTCTTTTATTTGAATATTTCGAAGCACTTCCTTTTATTTATTTATTTATATATAATTATTTCTTGTAGATTCCAAAATTTATACAAGTGATATTGACGTTTGTGTCAATTTGTCAACATAAATTATCCACCAGCTTTAAACAACTGAGAATCGATAAAACGAAAGAAGAAAGCCCTGGCCAACTTCTATGTTTCCATAACATTGAATTTTTTTTAGATTTTTAGAAATTCTCGATCGTAAGTGGAAGAATACGCTTTAAATACGTAAATAAACGTTAACAGAGTTTTTTTTTTAATTGAATAACACTAACTTATAAACACAAAATACAAATTTAGCAGAGCTGCAAATTTAGCGCACTTTCAGCTTGGTGGTCAAAGTGCAACTTACGTGTTTTACAAGACAAAATTCATCATTCTTTAGCGAGTTACCTAGCAACCGCAATACATACATACAATATTTAAGTGTCCCCAAGGGGTTTATCCAATCAGGATGAAGCACTAATAATGACCAATTTAATTAGAAATATCAATAAAGTAAAATAACATCCTTATCACTAAAATTACAACAAAAGGAAAATTACCATTGTGTTCTCTACATAATTTCAAAGATTTCGATGCCTAATACTATTGATAATGCATATGGAAATTGACAAATAATTTTATATTAAAATCTAAATGAATTATTAAAAGCAACTTCAACATTAATCAAAATTAACACAAAGCTTCCTCACACACATAAGGATATACCTACAAGCATTTTTTTCTCAAAAAAAAAGTGTTAAGCTGAGAAATTTACATTTTAGTATAAAGCTGCCAAAATTATTACATTCTTAGTTAGTTATATTTGTTAAATTATAGCGCAAGAATGCACAAATAAGGTTGAAAAGTATCATCTCTGGCTTTCTGAAGTTAATATATATATACGCGAATTTGTACAGCTTTATCGCCGCATTTCGCTTCTTATTCGCCAATATTTCCTAACTTGTCAGTCGTTTTCATCCAAGTCTCTTTCTCTCATAATTCCTTCTATTTGTTCTTTCCATTTGATTCATGGTCTTCCTCTTTTTCGTCTTGTTGCTGGGGTCCATTCATATATCCGTTAGGGCCATCTTTGTTCTTGCATCCGTCTTACATATCCATACCAGAGCAATTTTTTGGTGTTTACGCTGTCTACTAGTGTATGTTGTACCTCCATTCTTCGTCTAATCTCTTCATTCCTTATTCTTTCTAATCTTGAAACTTGGCAGCTCCTACTCAAAAAGTCAATTTCCAGGGCATTTTGTCTTTTTTCCATTGTTTTGTCTAACACCCACGTCTCTGCCCCATAGGTCGTGACACTTTCTGTTATGGCTCGGAAGATGTGCTTCTTGGTTTCTTTATGTATTTTGTTGCTCCACAGTGTTGCATTTAGCATCTGTATCGTCCTTTTCCCTAGTCCTATTTTATTTTTTATTTCTTTGTTTCTAATTCCTTCCTTCGTTATCACAACTCCAAGATATTTATATTCCGAGCAGCTCTTGACTATTCCTATCTGGGTATTCAAATTTCTCTCTTCTGCCCCCACTGCCAAATATTTAGTTTTTTCCAGATTAATCTCCAACCCCCACTCGGCATATTCTTCTATTAATTTTCGGAGCATATATTCTGCGTCGTCGTGGTCTCCGGCTATAACCACCTGATCGTCTGCAAATAGGAGAGTGTATAGGATATTATTTTGAATAGGTATCCCCATACCCTGACATTTTCTTTTCCACTTATTTAATGCTGTTTGCAAATATATTTTAAATAGTGTGGGAAATATTGAACATCCCTGTCTCAGTCCTTTTGTGCATTTAAATTCTTGCGTTATACTGTTTTTCACTTTTACTCTACTGACCGCATCTCTATACAATTGCTTAATTGTGTTTATATAGATTCTACTAATACGGCTGTTCTCTAGCACCTCCCATAGTTTCTTTATAGGTACACTATCGTAAGCCTTCTTTATATCTATGAACACCAGGTGTACTTCTTTGTTATAAGCTATAGATTTTTCTGCTAGTTGCGCCAAGGTAAAGATATTATCCATGCAGGACCTTCCCACCCTAAAACCACTTTGCTCTTCATCTTCTTCCATTTCTCTTTCCAGCCTCGTTTTAATTAATCTCCCATACAGTCGCCCAGTTGAACAGGTCACGCTTATCCCCCTGTAGTTGCCCCAGTCAGATTTTTTTCCTTTCTTATATATTGAAGCTATATCAGCGATTTTCCATTCCTTTGGAATGTCGTCTCCACCTATGCACTTATTAAATATTTTTTGTAACATTCCCAAAGCAACATCTGGAGCGTACTTAACCAATTCTATTGGGCAGCCTCCTGGGCCAGGCGATCTTCTATTTTTCATACTCGTTAGTGCTTTCCTAATTTCTTCCATACTAATCTCTTCGTATTCTTCATTATCTTCCTCTAGCATATTGTAGTCTATTTCTTTATATTCTTCTCGATTTTCGCGTAGCAGGTTTTTATAGTATTCTCTCCATCTGTCTAAACTTATTGGTTGTATCCTTTGTATTTCGTTTGTTCTTTGGTTCTAGTATTCTCCAAACTTCATTCGATCTTGTACTTCCCAATAATCTCTCAATTTCTGCACATTTGTTTTCCCATTCCATGTTTTTTAATTTTGTCAATTCTTTCTTCACTTCCCTGTTGCATCTCATGTATTCTTTCCGATCTTCTGCATCTTGCGTTACTAGCCATTTTTCATACGCTCCCTTCTTTCCTTTTACTAAGTTCTCAATATTGAGATTCCACCATTGATTCACTTTCCTTGGTGTTCTTTCATCCATCTCTCCTAAGGCTTTTCTTGCTGCTCGAAACAAATATGTTTTTAAATTTTTATATAGAGTATCTGCATTACCTTCTTCCTCTATTCGTATATAACTTGCCGCTCTTAACTTATACAAAAACCGAATTGACTCATCCTTTAATTTATCCATATTGAACTTGGGATATTTTATCGTTTCTGCCTCTCCTTCGACCTTCTGTCCCTTATTTTGCAAATTATATTTGAAATATACTTTTGTTCGTAGCGTAATATTTTTCAAATATAATTAAAGCCACTAACATTAAAATGTTTATTTTAAGTATTTTTGATGTTTTTGTATGTACCTATCTCGTTATCTATTTATATTATTTATTGTTATATCGTTCTACACTAAGCTGAAACGTATTGTCTGGAATTAGCAAACCCTTGATTAGTAAGGGTTACGCTAAGTATACAAAAAATTTCGACCATTGGTAATAAACAAATCTCTTACACGTGAAGAAACGAAATGCATTTTATTTGTTAAGAACGAGTCATATAATGTTTATAGGGATCACAATGTTACCTAAGCATATTATTAAAATATTATTTAAAATCCATTTCTCTCATAAATATTGCAGCAAAATGTGCTTACGCTTTTCTAACCACTAATACAAATTTTCTGGTCGAATTTCATCTTCAAAACTGCGTAAACGTTTTGAAATTTCATAAATAAGACATTTGTGAAGCAAATCTTCGAAGACTAGATCAGACAGTATACAAAACGTGTTCTTGGGCGTGTGCACTTCGAAAGTTAGTTCTGAGTCTCCGGTAGCTTTGGAGAGTAGATCCATCTATATACGCAATCCATTAGTGAAGAAAGCAATTGTGACAAGAATAAACTTTATAAGTGGAAATAAATACGGAATAACTTCCACTGCTGCAATAATGAAAAGCATGTCGTTTTCAAGTAACAGGAACAGATTATCTGATTGTTTGACAAGTCAATATCCTTTTTCTATGGATAACCTGCGGTTTTTGTAAAACTATTCCAGCTGTTGCTATTGCCTACTCTGCCACAAATTAGTCGTAAGGTACACGTTGTAAGTTATCGTTAAAGTTGGCTGAAGAAATTTCTCAAATTTGTTCTTCTGTAGACGATATCCTCATAATCAATACGTATGGGAATTGTACGCAGAATTAATTTTAACAAATTTGAAAGCCTGTTACTACCCCACAGGAGAGTAATTTTAAAGAAAATTCGGTAAAATCGAGTAAGAACAAAGATTCTTTTAAGGAAGTTGTACTTCAATGACTTAACAATATTGCAATACAGATTATTTAAATCAAAATCGATATATAACAAGTAATTCTTCCAATTGTTACATTTAATTGAATACTCACTAAAGTAATGTTTGAATATTATAAAAATTATATTTCAATGAGGATTATGCTTCTGCCTTGTTTTGGTTCATTAATCTTCTTGTTTTTTTCTGACTTTGTTTCGTTTCTAAACGACAAATAATATTGATTATTTGATTTTCTTTTTGTGAAGGCGAACACTATGGGGGCGTCAGCTGCCGTGGATATTAACGGGGGGTTAACACTTAAATTAGAAACGTCACAAACACCCAGACTGGGAGAACCAGCTTTGTATTTTCGTGAAGAAGAAACGGAGCCAGCAAGTTTAATGACAATTATTTAACTTTCGTAGACGTTTCTAATAAACTATGACTTTTTAGAAGATTTTAGTTAAATTGATTTAATACCACGAATGATGACAACGGTCCTTCAATAAAAAGTATTTACAAATTTCAGAAATGTTTTGGAACATTCAAGTAGCAGGATTTGGACAAAAATTATTGTCTAAGAATAAACAATTACGCTATTATATACAGAGCTATGAAGACTTTTCTTCAGAATGTTCGTTTAGAAAACTATTGAAAACATTCATCGTAGTTTTCGAAGAGTTTCCGGTTACAATTGTGATTGCATTATTACCAATTTTTATTATGTTGAAAACCTATTTAACGTGTAATTTGTACTTATTTCTTGAAGGATATCTTTGCCTATCGCAATATTTGGTTTAAAAATTGCCAAAAATAAGGCCCCGAAAATGTTCAATATTACAGTTCAACTTGCTTAAGACGCCAGGGGGACACAATATCACCCAAGCTATTCACGCTTGCCCTAGAAGATGTCTTTAAACAACTCAACTGGGAAAATGTGGGTATAAACATCGATGGAAAATTCCTCAGTAATTTGCGCTTCGCAGATGATATTGTCTTAATCAACAGCGACATAAATGAACTGCGAAGTATGATACAACAATTAAACAATGCTTCAAAACAAGTGGGATTAGCAATGAACTTAAGTAAAACCAAGATAATGAGTAGCAACAATGATCCGATTATGATAGACAACGAAAGGTTAGAAACGGTAGAAGAGTATATTTACCTAGGGCACGCGGTAAAGCTGGGGAAAGAAAACCAAACCCGGGAAATAAGAAGAAGAATTGGAGCAGCGTGGGCAGCTTTTGGGAAACTAAAACATATACTTAAAAACACAAATATACCCATAAATCTAAAAAGGAAGGTTTACGAAACCTGTATACTACCTGTCAAAACATTTGGGCTGGAGACCATGGCTATCACCCAGAAAAGCGCAGAAACACTTAGAGTAACACAAAGAGCGATGGAACGTGCAATGCTAGGCATTAGCCTGAGGAACAGGATCAGAAATGGGGAAATTAGAAAAAGAACAAAAATACCCGATATTATGCAACGAGTAGCCCATCTCAAATGGCAATGGGCTGGACACGTGGCTGGAGAAGATACAAAACGCTGGACATCAAGAATAGTTAGATGGAGACCGCGAAAAAACAAAGAGAAGCGTAGGAAGACCACCCACAAGATGGATAGACGATATCAGGAAAATAGCGGGGAGAAACTGGATGCAAAAGGCGCAAAACAGAGGTACATGGAAGAAAATGGAAGAGGCTTACGTTCAGGAGTGGACGGAAAAAGGCTGAATAGAAGAAGACGAACTGGGTTACAACGAGATCCCGGATGTAACAACGGTTTGCGATATAAATGTATGGATTTGAATTGCTTACTTTGTTGGATTTCCAGTTTGCTGTGATAGATCATCTTGGTTGGCTCAGAAAATATTTTCCTCCAAGTAGGCGCTCTTTGAAAGCATTTGTTAAACGTTATAGTTCAAAAGAGATGATTGTTTTTGAAATTTTCCTCAATTGAGCCGCTCAGTTTGCCAAGGTATGGACGTATGGTTTATACAGATTTAGCGGCACTCTTTAGATAATCCCTATATCTATGATTTTTGTATGGAATTAGAAATCTTGATGTACTTTTTTTTAACATAATTGCTGTCAAGTAATATTTGATTTTGTACAGTGTGTATAAACCATAAAACAACCAGTTAAAAGATGCAGGAAAAGTACCTTGACAGTAATAATAAATACTATGTATGTTACCTAGATATACGTTTTCTGTTTGTCGTCTTCGATAATTGCCATTTTGAATTTTTGCTGATAATAAATAAGTATTTACAGTCGTAAACTTTCAACTTTTAAGTTTTTCTGCTAATAAGTTTAACGCATTGCCATTTTGAATTTTTGCTGATAATAAATAAGTATTTACAGTCGTAAACTTTCAACTTTTTAAGTTTTTCTGCTAATAAGTTTAACGCATTGCCATTTTGAATTTTTGCTGATAATAAATAAGTATTTACAGTCGTAAACTTTCAACTTTTTAAGTTTTTCTGATAATAAGTTTAACGCATTGCCATTTTGAACTTTTGCTGATAATAAATAAGTATTTACAGTAGTAAACTTTCAACTTTTTAGGTTTTTCTGCTAATAAGTTTAACGCATTGCCATTTTGAATTTTTGCTGATAATAAATAAGTATTTACAGTCGTAAACTTTCAACTTTTAAGTTTTTCTGCTAATAAGTTTAACGCATTGCCATTTTGAATTTTTGCTGATAATAAATAAGTATTTACAGTCGTAAACTTTCAACTTTTTAAGTTTTTCTGATAATAAGTTTAACGCATTGCCATTTTGAACTTTTGCTGATTATAAATAAGTATTTACAGTCGTAAACTTTCAACTTTTAAGTTTTTCTGATAATAAGTTTAACGCATTGCCATTTTGAACTTTTGCTGATAATAAATAAGTATTTACAGTCGTAAACTTTCAACTTTTTAAGTTTTTCTGATAATAAGTTTAACGCATTGCCATTTTGAACTTTTGCTGATAATAAATAAGTATTTACAGTAGTAAACTTTCAACTTTTTAGGTTTTTCTGCTAATAAGTTTAACGCATTGTCATTTTGAATTTTTGCTGATAATAAATAAGTATTTACAGTAGTAAACTTTCAACTTTTTAGGTTTTTCTGCTAATAAGTTTAACGCATTGCCATTTTGAATTTTTGCTGATAATAAATAAGTATTTACAGTCGTAAACTTTCAACTTTTAAGTTTTTCTGCTAATAAGTTTAACGCATTGCCATTTTGAATTTTTGCTGATAATAAATAAGTATTTACAGTCGTAAACTTTCAACTTTTTAAGTTTTTCTGATAATAAGTTTAACGCATTGCCATTTTGAACTTTTGCTGATTATAAATAAGTATTTACAGTCGTAAACTTTCAACTTTTAAGTTTTTCTGATAATAAGTTTAACGCATTGCCATTTTGAACTTTTGCTGATAATAAATAAGTATTTACAGTCGTAAACTTTCAACTTTTTAAGTTTTTCTGATAATAAGTTTAACGCATTGCCATTTTGAACTTTTGCTGATAATAAATAAGTATTTACAGTAGTAAACTTTCAACTTTTTAGGTTTTTCTGCTAATAAGTTTAACGCATTGTCATTTTGAATTTTTGCTGATAATAAATTAGTATTTACAGTCGTAAACTTTTAAGTTTTTCTGATAATAAGTTTAACGCATATAACAAGTAAATATTTGTTCAAAACTCTGGTTATAACCGAGTTGGGCTGTATTTTTTTTGGATTTCCAAAGTCACATCCACTTGTTCGCTATTTTTGGACATCCTGTGTTTGTGACTGCTTAAGATGTCTGAGAATTTTGATTGTCTTGAACTTCAACCCGCACCAGACGATTTTAATTTTATTATGGAATTTATTTCGTATTGTACTCTTTTGTTGCTTAACACTACGTCATAAATGAGCACTTTAGTTATTAAAGTATGAAATCAGCGATGCGAAATAATTAATCAGAATTATTTTTCATCTTCTGCTTAGTCGAGTGCTTCCGAACACTTGACAAGCTTCAATAATTTTGATAACAATACAAAGAGAGCGTTTTAAAGCGCCTAATTAAGTAACGAAAGCAAGCCATGGAAAATAAGCGGCTTACAGAAGGAAATCTTAATTACAACACAATAGGTGACAGATAGCGAAGCACAAAAGCGAAGGAAGTCCTATATTTGGCAGGTTCCCTACCGGAAATGATGTCCACGCTTACTCGATAAAGCCGACATCATCCTTCCCTAACCAGGCTACCGAAACGCATGTTGACGAATACGCCCAAAATGAAATACGCTCTTGGGAAACATTTAAATGCGTATGAACTTTAACAAAAAATACCTTTCTGTGAATCATTACCGTGTTATGCTTCCCGAATTTATTATTTCCTGGCCTTCCTGTTTTTTAAATGCCTACTTTTTGTTTGTTCCAAACAATGGTTTTCAATAAGGTCAGTTAAAATATATAATATAATTAAATTCGAAGCACAGGAACACGTACCCTAACCTTGAAACAATTTTCTGTAATTTAGTTAAGTCTTAAAAAGTGTTTACTAATTGCAGTAACCAACAATATATTTTTTTCGGTTTCCTCAAGAAGGGCAAAATGTTTGTACTATAGCAATACGAAATTGGTCAGTAATTCTTAGTTTGAGTGCTTTACGATTTTGATTTTATTAATTCTTGAGCATTTTGTAGTAACTTACGTAAACTTTATTTAAAAAGTAGACATTCATAAAGGTATTATTTAATAAACACACTATACTAGGTTTATTAATTTCTTACAATAGTAGAAATTTAATTGTTTGGAGATATACATAAAAAGAATATTTTGTTACAGAGATCAATCGACATTTTTAAAATGTAATCCTCTGTATGTTTCCATATTTTTGTTTTAGAATATCGTGTGGATTGTGTTTTGATTCAATCTACTGATGTTTCTTTGAGACAGTGCAAAGTGATTTTTACGGCAGGAATGAGAGTTACATTAAAATAATTTTCTTAAATAGGGCGGGAACAATACCATTTATACAGTTTATATCTTCTAAGTGTTAGCTCAAGATGCGGCAGACATGGAGTATCTGACACGCAAATTGATGGAGGAATACCGAAAATGGAGACTGGAGGTGAACACAGATAAAACAGAATATATGTGCATAGGTGGAACACAAGAAGACCTTATCTTGAATGATGGGCAGAAGATTAGACACCGCGACACTTACAAATATTTAGGTCTACATATTTCACGGGATGGTACCTTGGATGAAGCCATAGGACGCAGGAACATCGAGGTAAAAAATAGCTATTACACACAGCTAAATAGCATCCTCCGGGATAATAATATTTCGAAAGAAAAAAAGACTCTGATATACAGCACAATAGTGCATAGTAACCTACTGCTGTGAAGTCTGGCCACTTAAAAACAGAACGGAAAAATCACTACTAGTAACAGAGATCGATTTCTGGAGAAGAGCTGCAGGCAGATCTAGAAGTGACAGAGCCAGGAACGAGGGAATTAGGGAGATCATGGAAGTTAAGCATACAATAGTAGACGACATTAGAACGAGACAACTTAAATGGTATGGACATGTGCAACGCATGCCAGAGGAACGGTTACCAAAGCAAATACTGAAATGGACACCACAAGGAAGGCGCAGAAGGGGAGGACCTAGAAGAAGTTGGCGGGAAGGAACTGATAAGGAGATCGAAGTGAGAGGTCTGGGGGAATATCTATAGAAAGATACAGACCAATGGAGCCCGGGTATCAGAAGACGACGGAGATCGTTATAATCCGATTTATCTTCTAACAGGTGGAAAGTTTTGAGGCTTTTATGGCCCACGAGATAGTTATGAAATATAATATTTCTGAAATTTTCCCCTTTTCCTAGTCTAAAGTGGGGCTTCTTATACTTTGTCCACTCGCGAGCGCTTTTCTTCTGAGAAATTTTACCCAAGCCGGGGAATTTTTCGTTGCTCGCCAGTTGTATCTCGGAAACGGTAAGAGATTCTAGGTCGGATAAATTAGAGAAAGAATGCGCTTTTTTATGGCGATTGAGAATCTGAAAAGAAATCCTAGATATTGAAAGAACTGAAAATTTCAATTTTAGAAATAAATTATTATCTTCCCTACCACTGACGCTATTTCAATCAAACTTGGTAACTTTATGTATTTGGTCACTGTGAGTTGTCTAGATTGCAAGCTGCGACAGTTAACTTTTTGATTTCTTATAGCCATCATATTGCATTATCACGCCATTAGATAGACAAAAAAATTAGCTTTTCAAATTGATAACAAATATAACTTTTTTCTGCAAACATTAGTCATATCCTTAATTTATAATTACAGTTGAACCCCCATACAGTGACTAAAGTACCCAAAAAATCACTATACGTAAACTTCACTATATAGAATTCATGTATAGATACGAAATTATTCTCATATATTTGACAGTCGGCAACATTTTAAGCGATAGTTTGATTATAAAACTGAAAACATACAAACTAATTCTTGTTTGACACCCTTATCGACGTCTTCCAAAACATTTAACTTGTCTCCCGTCATTTTTGTTTTGTTATTTTTAAAGAACTGCCTAGTTCAACACCAAGATAGCAACCAACAGATGAATGTACAATTTTAGATGAACTGGATATTACGGGATGTGAAAACAAAAATTATACTAATCGCATTATTAGAATAGGTATAGTCCATTACCTGTACAAAGGCAATAACAACTTCTATGAAATTTGTGCGACTTATACATGTATCTTTATAATTGACAAATAACATAAAAGTTTCTTGGAAAAACACAAAATAGAAATAGTATTTCATAATCTGCCCAAAATTTGATATGTATACCTGACTTATATTGTAAAACTGTGAAAGAAAAACATCACAATATAGAGGCTTTACATCATAATTGAGAGGTATTGTTACATATAATTGTGTCGCAAAGGTCAAGATCCTCGCAAGAATATCATTATATAGAAAAACTCATGAAATGGAGGTTCACTATATGGGATTTTCACATTAATTAATTAACAGACTACTTTCTTATTTTAAAAGCTAGTTTATAAGATCCCTTTCAGCGTACCTTATCGTTGGTTCCAAATATATTTGCTATGCAGTCATGTCGTTGTTTGTTCATGAAAATAAGTGAAAACTTAAACTTTTTTCTTGTAGTTCGAACAAAAGTTAGCTAGCAGTTCTCAATCTAAATCTCACTAAGAGAACGTTCATAACGAGAATTACTGACATGCATGTGGTTCGACATTACGTTCTTATTTAGATTTCGTAATAAGATACTTAGTTGAAAACAAATGTGTAAACTACTGATTAATAATTGGTTTCGCTAAAAATGGAAGTCTGTTAACGTATGTAAGCCACAAAGAAGCGATTGCGATTAAATGAAACATCTAACGAAATATGGCGTTTTCTTCGAATATTTTTATTGTTTATTTCAAAAGCCCTGGTCATTTTACCCTAGTTTTTTTACGTCAAACGCAGATGCTCTCCATTCGCGCATATTAAAAGGCAGACGAATCGTATTCACACAAAGAATACGCCAGTTTCGAAAAGCTCCCAAAAGGAAACCCTCTATTCCGAACATTCTGTTCTTGTAGGGGTTTCGCCTTTGGACAAATAAACGCGAACGAAGCAGAAATGTATAAAATATGTGTAATCTATCAGAGTTCGTTTACCTTCGCTTTAATATACTGACTTTATGTTTCATTTTTGAGTATTTTACACGAAACGCTGCACGTGCAAACGGCCAGTTTAATTAAAACGAGCTGTTTTCTAGAGGACGAAGTTATATGTTCACCAGACATTTGAAACGTGCGGTTGATGTTGTGTGATGATCAATTTACGCGCCCAAAAGCTATTGTCAACAATGGAGTGCTGAAAAAACCGCACGCGGCCTAATTGGCACCTGTCAGCCGTAATGATTGAAGCTGTACTTTTCTAATTACCGTAATTGATGTATTTTGTAATGCGATATGGTACTGCACTAAAATCCAGGAAATGTTGTTTAATCCTTTTATTTAAATTGACGTGAGTATAATTGGTATTTCGTAAAATCACGGGTTAAGTGTCCTTTACACATGATGTAAAGATCTAGGTGTGATTCTCGATCGTCGTACTTTGATGTAAGACAGTGCCAACTACCACCCTTTCTCAGGTCTTGGCTGTGTTGCCTATATTCGTAGAATCCTCCATGAAGGCTATCATGTTAATGTTCACTACCAGCACCTGAAATGTCCTAGTAAAATCTTACAGGATACTGTATATATAGCCTTATTTCTGGTTTGGAGGGCACGTTAAGCTGTAGGTTTTTGTTGCTATGCGTCACCGATAGCATAGATTACAAGTCAGTAGGCAACATCTTGTGAAAATCCTTGATAAGATATTTCGTTTTTTTTTTAATATAAACTACTCAAAAATGAATAAGGATATTGCAGTGTAAGACACGCAAAGGCAACACCAATTGCATTTATAATAAAAAACTACCCAAACAACAAAATGTAACGTCTTTTTAGTAATGAACATGAAAATTACAACAAATTAATCTTGGGAGTTATAACGTAAAGCGGGCTTATTGGAAAGTGAAAAGACCGATCCGTAAGCTGTAATTTTCTTTTTAAAAATTAAGGATTGTTACAAATTGGCATCATACATATAAAACGTTTACAGGCAACACATTATGCGATTAAACGGCGGCGATAAAACGGATCGGCGATGAAAGGGCGGTGATGAAACGGCTCGGCGAAGAAACGGCGGCGATGAAACGGCGGCGATGAACCGGCGGCGCTGAAACGTCCCATTCCGCGAAAATACATCCCTTAGCTGTTGCGCAGTAGTAGGCCTTGGATTATGATGATTCAGCTGTCTCTGCAAAAGGTCCCATGCATGCTCGATAGGGTTGAGGTCTGGCGATAGCGGACAAAGGGCAAGATGGTTTATTTCGTCATCTCGAAGCATCGTTAAAACAATTCGAGCACGATGCGGCCTTGCGTTGTCGTCAAGAAAAACAAAATATTCCCGTCCAACAGCGTTGCGACAGTTCAAAACATGGTCCATAATGATCTCCCATGAGTGTAGCCTTAAAGATATAGAGGTTACTCTAAAGAAATTCCCGCCCACACCATAAGACTACCACCATCAAAGGCGACGACTGGTTGGGTATCCCGAGGTAAGGTACGATGTCCGGCACTACGATATACTCTTTGCTGCCGGCTATCATTGCTGAGACATTATCAAGACTCGTCCGAAAACTGTATATCATCCCACAGTGTTGAAGCTAAAGTTACCGGCCTGCTATTCAGCCACTTCACTACAACAACTCCATCTCGCGAAACAGCTTCCTCTGAATAGCCTCTAGAATTATTTTTGAAAACTTTGTCTCCTGTTAGTGGTGGATTCGCAAAACGATTGATTCGCACGGTCTCAGCGGCCAGGATGGACGTTTGTTTCAGCACTTGCAATAATTTATATGAAGTAAAATAATTGTTAAAAAAGTTTATGAGGGCCGTCTGTAAAAAATATTACATACCTTTATATTGCACTGCAAATACCGGAATGTATTACTTACCAGTTAGTCTATCAGACAGTTGTAGAACTATAGTAGACCCCTGGCCAAATGGTTTGAGCATATTTGGATCAATTTCTGTGGTTTTCCCTTGATAAATTAGGAAATCGTAAATGATACCACTACGGCAACAAACGAAAACACTTTGACACCCCATGGATGGGGTTTGCCTCTGCAGAATTGTTTGACACTTAGCTTGCCTTTCTTCTTCTTCTTCTTCAGGTGCCACTCCTATGGGAGGTTGGCTATCATTAGGGCTACTTGCACCTTGGAGACTGCCTTTAGAGGGCACAATTTCTTCGTCTATACACACACTTGCCTCTACCTGGAGTTCACCATCTTTCTTTTATTGAATTGTATATTGGTCTAACTTTTCACATTTTATCGTTAGCATTGTTGTCTTCTAAATTGTTGACACAATGTAAGTTAGTTCTGAGTTTGATAAATCTAATTCTACTCATTGTTTTTGTCAACTTTCAGTATTTTGTCCCAATATATGCATATCCGTGGAAATCTGAGACATCCAGTAATTATGTGAAGTCCAAAGAGACATTTTATTTCATGTAATTTTGTCTGAGTAAAGTTGGTGCTCCCAGATTGAAGCATAAATTTTTCAAACAAAGTGTTATGGATATATCTTGAGAAAAACATAAGTGGATATAGTTTATCCATTTCGTCCACATTATTTTGAATATCAGGCAAGGGTACATTCCTTGTTATATATTGGTCGCACTTCAACCATTCAATATCATCCTTTTTAGTAATATCAAACAGGTCATAAATACCATTATTTTTGTCGACCATGCCTTCATCCTCCACACTGCCGTCTTCATTGTCCTATGAAGTATCCATATCGTTTTCAGTCGCATGTCATATTCTCTGGGATCAAGTAATTGGTCTTGATTCTTCTCAAAACTGGCGTTTCAGATATGTATTCATCTTCATCATCTGTTCCTGCCAAGTATTCCATGTCAGAAAGACCCCCTTTTATCTCCTCAAGCAAATTCTCTTCTGTTAGAGGGGGACAATAACGCTTGCGAGCATTTCCTGCAATAAAAAGCATTTGAAAATAAATCAGTTACTGTAAAATAAATGCCGAAAAGCATCGTTATGTTTGAGTACTCATATCTACATATGTAGACGGTGAAATTCCGACGTAATTATATGGTCAAATATTTTCTGCAAATTAGCTGTAAAATATACCATCGTTTTCAGTAAACGGTGATGCAAAATTAATATTATTTGGTTGTCGTAACTGGTGTAATAAATACAAATACAAAACACCACTTACCGCAGCTACTTGACGCCATTACAGCAACAAATACACTTAAGCGTATCTTTCACAAATCACAAGGAATCGGATAGATGGCTCCACCAGCACGAACATTTCAAGTAGAAGTTCCTACAAACGTAGACAAACGTACCGAATCGCATTCGCTAGGTTTTGGCATTTTTAGAGCCCATATAAAAATGGTGTCTACAATTGTAGACACAGGGCCCGAAAGGGTTAAAATCAACCACGGTTATGAACTACACCTAATGTGGAATCCGGATTAGTCTTTTTTTAGGGATCGTGGAGTTACCAAAGACAGATTAATTCCGAAGCCATACGCTGCGGCCACTACTATACCGTTTTCCCCCTGGATTAGTCCTTACAAAGCAATCGATTTACTCACTGCTTCTCAAAACCACTAACAAAGGAGTATAGTTTTACCTGTTATATGGAAATATTACGCTTTTATGAATATGCTTTTAAAATCTTGTTTAATACATATATTAATGTGACACAAGGTCCACATTAGTTTCTTTGTGATAATACAGTTGATATTCTTAGATTAAATAACTTGGGGGGATTAAACATTCCCAGGCACTTTATAAAGAATTCAAATCGCTGGAAACCCTGTATGTTTTTTTATTATAATTTATAACATGTT
>JABXWE010008234.1:0-40351 GCA_014611495.1 Limonius californicus | reverse complement strand
TTCCAAATTTTAGGTGCATATTTAATATTTATCCTAAGCCTGATAATAGCACTCCTTTGGGTTTGTGTTTACTGATGTTAAAGATTTCCAAAATGTTATTATTGTTTTCCCCATTTGCATTAGCGCCTCTCACTTGAATATCTTCCTAGAAAGGGTTGCAGCGTTATTATGTATAACATCTAATTGTTTCGAGCCAAATTAAAGACTATGATGCATTACAACGCGGATTAAAATCAAAAAAATTATATTTCAAGCAATTATAATGAATACCTATCAAGGAGGTGAAAATAAACGCAGCTTCTGCAGAAGAATATAGAAGACTTACTACAAACTTACTAAATGAAAAAAAGCACCTTTGGCACTCGTACGAAAATAAACAAACAAGAACCATGAAAGTCATGGCGAGGAAACCGCGCCTTTCATGCGCTCCAGAAAACATAGTAGAAAATTTATCTCATCAAGGATACAAAATAATAGAAGCCGTTAATATTCTGCAGAGAAAAGAGAAGAAACCCTCTCCGCTATTTATGCTAAGTTTTAAAAACGGTAAAGACATTAAAAAATACGAGATAAAAGGTGAGATGAAGGTTGAAATAGAATCCTTAAGAAAATCAAAACTTGCCTCCCAATGGAAGAAATGCCAAACTTATGGATACACTAACAGATTCTGCAACAGAGAATCAAGATGCGTAAAATGTGCTGAACAACACAACACAAATGAATACAAAATGAATTAAAACAGCAAACCAAAATGTGCCAACTGTGGCGTAGCCCACCCAGCCAGCTACATAGATGCGAAGTGGCTAGAAGGATGCAAATTATAAGAAAGAAATAATCTGTCGATAAAGTCTGATTTTCAGCTGCATAGAGACCCACCTATGCAGGTATAATTATATTTCCATCATATAAAATTGAAGTTTCGGTAAAAGAGCAATCATGTGTTTTCTTTTACGATCCTTTGGTAATACAATAATTTATTCGATACTTTCGCTATTTGCGTTGTTTTTGAAAAGGTGCCTCGAAAAGTTTAAGTTTAACGTTTGCTGCAATACAAGCAACGATCTTTTTGCACCAAACTCTTCCCTTAAGCTGCGTTCCACCTTTTTACTTTCCCATACCTTATAGGTATAGGGTAAGTATTGAAATCATGAAAATTTTCGAAATCGAGATTTTAACGGATATATCCGTTTTGGGTCTCTAGGAACCCAAAAAAGTGGTTTTTAAAAATGTCTGTCTGTGGGTGGGTACGTACGTATGTACGTATGTACGTATGTACGTACGTATGTGACGCTCCTACAGCCGAAAGTATTGCTCCGATTTTGATGCGCTTTGGAATGCGGGGGTGTATCGAAAATTTATCAAAAAAATAAGCTTTCAAAAAAATCCGAAACCGGAAGCGGAAGTTACGCATGTTTTTTTGGTATCACTTTTTTCGTGATTACAATTTTGAAACTTTTATCGCGGATAACGATAGAGGGTCATAAGACAAATCTGTTAGTTTTTTGCCGAACTAGCTAGCTTTAAACTGAAGGGCGCTATGATTTTTTGAAAATTTTGAGTTTAACGCCCAATTACTCGAAAACGGATGAATCGATTCAAATGATTTTTATTTTCTGAATAGTATATGAAGGGTAAAATGAGGTGATATAAAAAGTTTTTTTGAAAAATTATAAGGGGCCTAAATTACGAATTTTCAAAATTTTGGAAATTTTCAAAAAATTATTTCTCAAAAACTGCTCCAAGGAATTTTTTAAATTTCATATGTCGATAGACCTCGCAAGGGGCTATCGATATGTTTTTTGAAGAACTCCGTAATTTTCCTGTGGCGCCCTCTACGAAGCTTGGAAGTTTGAAACTTCAAACTCCTTTAATTAATAAACGAAAAAAGATAGGAAGCTGGGGTTTTCACTGAATCGCTCAGTGCGTAATGGAGCATATGAATATGCAAAGAAATATTACACTCGTGGATTTATGTAAGCGCACCGGCCCCCTCCCCCTCTTTTTTAGAAAAATATTTTTTTTATTCTAACGGTTGTTATTTGTTTGCGTCAAAGAATCTTTTTCCGCGAAAATAAAAAAATCGATTTTTTATGCCCTACAAAATATAATTTCCAGGGACTTAGAAAATTTTACCTCGGTAGCAACAGCAATCGGTACTAGTTAGACCGCGCGACGTATATAGTAGAGAATGAAGTATGCCTGGTTGCATATTAAAAGGAAATTAAGGGTAAGTCTGTTCGTTACGAGGCAAGGTTTTAGGATAGCACTTGAACAACCGTTTTGAGGAAAATAACTCTACTGTTGAATAAGATGATATGAACAGTTTCCAGTATGGGAAAGTCCAGGGAGGCAGTCGCGTCCACTTATTCTCTTTTAAGATATCACACTACAGAAAGGCTTCATATTGAACTTTAAAAAGCAGATTCCCTTTAGTTTAGTTATTCCAATTTTAAAAGAAACCCAAGATTTAACTTTTGTGTTCTGTTCTGGGTACATTTGGTCCAAATAAAACTTTAAGTACATACTATGTAATAATTAGAGCGCGGAAAATATGCAAAGAAAATCTGAAAAATATGCGGATATATATGCACTGTCTCTAGCGAAAATATGCAGAGATTTAAAAAAATATAACCAAATATATGCAAGATATGCAACTACTTTTGCCTTCTGGAAAGAAAAAAGATAGAAAATCTTGAAATTAAAAATATTCATTAGATTAATTAAATACAATTAGATACATTAAAAAAATAATCTTACACTATTATGGTTATTACTAGTAAGCTAATTACAATTAATTATTAATAAAAACGTTCATATTAATCAGACATATTATTAAAACAATTGATAATCAAATGTTTTTCAAAATTCTCCAACAAAAATGATTGCCTCCTATCACTAAACATATATTTATATATAGAAAACTTCTTTCTACATCGACAGATGTAATTGGAGCATTTTTCAGTTTTGTAACTAAATGTCCACTTAACACTAATTCTGCGACTTCTCCTCGTAAAACTTTTGCAACATCATTTAAAATACCGTATCCAGAATTCTTTTTGAGTACATTACTTAATTTTTCGTAAACTGTATTTCCAACTTTTGCCTTAACTCTTGAACATAAATGTTCAAAATTATTAATTATTTCTGTAGATTCAGCTAATGACATTGAACGTTTGTCTAAATCTGAAATAGTTTTAGGCACAAAACTATAATTGCTTTTTAAATAAACAAGTTGGCAAGGCAACTCCCGGGATTCCAACAATTTTTTTGACTGTGTAATAGCTTGGCTACTATCAGTCAAGTTTAAAACCACTTCTTTAATTTTTTCATAATTTTCTGCATATAAAAGTGCCGCTTCAAGCCATGTACCCCACCTGGTAATTACAGGTTGTGGAAGCAATGGAGTTATTGGGAAGTCTCTCTTTATAAAATTGAATTCTTAAAGGGGCCCTGAGGAAAATCTTTTTATGTTACTAATTAAATCATTGATTAAAGGAAACTGATCCATATGAAAAATGCATATTCTTTATTTTTAGCATATTTAATTTTATGCCTTCAAATCTTTACGATTTGCACAATTACGAACCCATTGACACTAATTTTATATTGCATATTTTCCATACTTGGGCTTTTGTTGCATATTTTATATTGCGCATTTGCTAATTGGTGTGCTGCATGAAGACGTCCTGTACAAATCATATTTAATAGCTTCAAAACAACTTCACCAAACAAATAATTTGCCCGTAACTAGATTTGTGAACGACGGATTATCCAATTTCTTTTTGCCTTAGTGTGTTCAGAAAAAAATTTGTTAATGTTGTCAGATGCAGCACCATATATGGTCAAGGCGGGGCAAAATTTGAAAATATTTTATAGTAATTTAATTCACACTACTTGCTTAGCACATGGAATTAATAAGGTCGCTGAAAAGATCTAATCCGCGCTGTACTAATAATTAACTAAGATAGGGACCTTAGGTACCATAACTTTTATTATTAAGATGTAAGTTACCCTTATCAGCACTTAAAATATCTATATCTCAAATTATTTACGCCTTATGACTTTTGTAACGTCGGGTACGTTGGGGGTACATTTGGTCCGGCCAATAAAATTAACCGAATTTGGGCATTTAGGGCACAGAAACCACATTCAACAGTTGCCATTTGTGTAATTATAAAAAAACACAGAAAATGTAGAGTTTTATACGTCTCAAAATTCTCAGTTCAGAACTTTCAAATCGTTTTAAGTGGGAGATCGAGGCAAATCCTGAATCCGAGAGCCGCTTGTGCTCTTTTACGGAACTAACGCTAAGATGTTCTGACAATAATAATTTTGTATGCCAACGCTTTTTCATTCTATATAATAAATATATTTCACAAAAATTTTTAAATTATTTTAGTTATAGGTAAATCATTAAAAATATTTTAGTCACAAGCATAATAATCAAACTAATAAATATCTTTCACTTATTCCTAGTAATATAACATGTTAAACCTAGTGCGGACCAAATGTACCCACAACGTACGTTAAATTTCCTACTTGAAGCAAAACAGTATTCCTTTAAAAAGCAGAAAATGTCTGCACAGTTAACATGCTACGAAAATCCCGCAAAGAAGTGCTGATCTAACATTACGAACGCTCAATCAACAAAGTGTATTGATAAAAATATATTGATATGCGAACCTTGTTTAAAATACGTAAGATTTAAGATAACACATGTTCGTTCTGTTTTAGTACAACATGCAAGCGTTGCAGAATTTGCACATATCAGCAGTGGCCGGCAGTGGTATGTGTAAACAAGATAACAGTTAAAGCAGCTGAAAGGCTAAGAGTAGCGTAAAACTTCGGCAACGCCGGCGGATCTCATGTTTAGTTACATACGTCCCAAAATAGAAACATGGATCTCGACTTTACCTATGCTGTTATGGATCTCCCGTCGTTATTTATTTATCACGTACATTAAAATCGCAAAATTGTTTCCCCTCTAAAGGTGTAGGGTTTGAGTTGTTAATTATAAAGCCATTAATAAGAAATATACTCTAATAACCCATTCCCTTATGGCGGATCTCGGGTTGTCCTAAATTTATTCGGATCTCAGCTTGTTACAAAAACAGATATATATATATATATATATTGCCATGATATTTATTTTAAATTAATGTAATTATCACTAACTTATTGTTATATGTACTTATCATGCCTTAAACTACACTTAAACTACCTTCGGAAGGACTGTTATATTTTAAAAAGGATATGTATTGTTATTAAAATCCAGAATTTAACCTGAAATATAGTCTAGATAGATTAATAATGCCTTAAATTATATCAATTAATGTAAATTGATAGTTAAAACTGTTTTTATAAACCTGTTCTATGTAAAAAGTGTTTTCGATTCTTCGGTCGATACTTGGATTTATGAAATATGTACTCCAAGTGAGCTTTTGCAGTGTTTAGCTATTTGAAATCCTTATGTGTGACCAAATACTTGTTGTAGACGATGATGTGGGTCTTTTTGGACAGTACCAGAGCCCTAGAACTCAAATATTACAGTTATAAAAGTTTATCGTTCAGTTGTATATAATTTTGATGCAAAAATGTTTTATGTTAGCCAAATTAGTTGGATATCATATCTAGGAAGGTATTTATTAGGTTTCCTCGATGAATTGTATTGTTTATTTAACTATAAGTGTGTTTCTATATAAATGTTGTAATTTTTAGGTTAAATATGGAATTTTGTTATTTATGTTGTGGATAATTCAGTTATAGGTTGCTAAAGCATTACAAAACTTGTGTTATAATCTAAGGATTGTGTTTTAGTTAATTTTATTGTGTTTTCATGTTAATTTTGCAAATAGTAACAATTTTCTTTAATGTGTAAAATTTTGTCATTTCAAATATGGCAAGTGGGGTATCTAAATGTAGATAAAAATTCATGGATTTCGAATATGAAATTAGTTTTTCGATATGTTTATTCATAAGCTTAATTTTAATTGTTTTAATTTTAATTATCAAATGTTCTAGAACATTTACTTGATTTTGTTTCAAATTCTGTCCTTGTTTTTTAAGACGTCGCTAAGTAACGATGTGATTTTGTTGGATTTTGTAGAGGTTTCTGGCAGGAAAAATTGAATTCAGTTCCTTTTTGGCCATCGAACTAAATGCACGCAATTTCAATGAGTGCACAATTTAGTTTTGTATAAAAAGAAGTGTGACCTTATAAAAAGTTATGTTAGGTTATGTTACCTTGTTGACAAAATTCGTAACAGTTATTAAAAGTAAAAGTGTAACCAGAATCTGTGTTTTAATTCAATTATAGTGATTAATAATAATAAAAGAATTTACCAAAGTAAATTTATAATTGAAGTGTGGAATTTTTCTGAAAATAATAAGAAAATAAAATTAAAATCTTTCATTCACTTATTAAAAATTATAATTCGGTGGTGTTAATAACAATAAAAGGACTTACCTTGACAAATTCGAACATTTAACTGAACGATTATACTAATTCAGTGATTTTGTTTCGCAAACTTATGAATTTGCAATTTGGACGCTTTCATCGGTAAAATCAACTAGTTCCGGCCGATACAATGAGACTTGCAAACAGTATAAATATGCAGATGTTGCGGTTTTTTAGAAGAAATGGTGTCTACTCTATCATCAAAGGGACTGGATATTCAAGCTAAGTTTAAATTTAATTATGTATTGATAATATTATGTGTTACATCTGCTGCATAAATAATTATCTAGATCAGTGAAGCCACGAAACACCTTACCTTGAGTTTTAAGAGTCATATAGATGCTATTATAATTAATTTATGTTAAATAATTTGAGATAGAACTCAAATTGGCGCCCAACTCAAAAATTACTTTTATAAAAATTAATTTCTTATTTAATAATTATTTACTAAAAATAAAAATACACGGCATCTTTTTGGACGCTGACAACGTGGGGCGATTATATAATTATCTTATATTATGATAAAAATAAATTCATAGCAATATATATATATATACAAAGTGATTTTTTAAAAAGTCAATTGCAGTAGCCTATGGATTGTCCCGTCTATATTAATCTTTAGAATCTGACAATATGAAAATTGTATCAGCATAGCAGCCATCTTGACGAAAAACCTGGAATTTACTTACCTTAATAAATTACAAATCAGTTGCAACTAAATACTTGTTCATTTTCACATTTTGTTGGGCCAAAATTTTTAACTACCTGAACTGTCACACAGTTTGACATACAGGTAAATGTCATTCAAAGCTCATTACAGCTAACTGCAGACGGATTAGCTTTTTTTCTAGGCTTGCTGCAATTGACTTTTTAAAAAATCACTTTGTATATATGAAATTACTTTTTTTTGTGAGTTGTAAGGTAAATGCTCTTATTTTTAATAAATCTAGAGAATAATGAACTCATGTAGAAAATGAGCCTCATTTGCAACTTCAATCGATCCTGAAAGTATAGGAAAGTTTAAGGGCCGTATTCAGCAAGGCAGCTAGTCAAATTTATCAAAATTTACAAATTAGTTTATTTTTTGGCCCACTAAATATTTTTCAACTGGGAAAAGATGTCAGTCAAATAACGACGTCATCGAAGCTGTTAAGGAGTGGACACGCATGCAACCCAAGGACTTCTTCCAAGAAGGGATTGTAAAGCTTCCAGATCGGCGGCGCAAATGCTTTGTGTTATAAATAAATTCCTATTTAAATTTGAATACTCCTCGTTATCACCAAGAATGTGCAAATTTAAACATCTCATCTCATAATCGTGATCCTCGTTTGTGCCGCGCGCACTGCGCAGTACCATGGCGGTGTGAGGCAAAACTAAACTAGTTTGTGCTATACACAACATGGCCCGACTCTGCGGGTTACCGTGTTGGTGCGAAACCGTGCTTGACTAGCCTGGTGTGTGGATGTTATTGTTTATGGTCTTGTTACTTCTCTAAAAGGAGAAGTGCCATTAGTAGAAAAAGAATGAGAGTTGTGGATCCACCCCCCACCACTTGACCTGTCATTGACCCCAGTTCATTGACCGGTCATTGACCTAGCATAAATTAGCATAAATTAGCATAAATTTGCATAAATTTGCATAAATTAAATTTGCATAAATTTGCATAAATTTGCATAAATTAGCATAAATTAGCATAAATTTGCATAAATTTGCATAAATTTGCATAAATTAAATTTGCATAAATTTGCATAAATTTCCATAAATTTGCATAAATTACCAAAAATTTGGATAAATTTGCATAAATTTGGAAAGAATGAGAGTTCTGGATCCACCCCCCACCACTTGACCTGTCATTGACCCCAGTTCATTGACCTTTGACCTGACCCAGTTCATTGACCTTTGACCTGACCCAGTTCACTGACCTGTCATTGACCCCAGTTCACTGACCTGTCATTGACCCCAGTTCATTGACCTTTGACCTGACCCCAGTTCATTGACATGTCATTAACCTTTGACCTGTCATTAATCTTTGACCTAACCCCTGACCCCTAACCCCTCTGAAAAAACATTCATGAGTGTTTCCTCCTCAACGGTTAGCTCGAGAATGACCATATATCGAGCTGCGCTTTCTACAATTAGTGTTATCCCCAGTGGCAAATGAAGACCGGAATCGAGTACCGACCAGTCAGGGAATTAGAAAAATTTCCGACCCCTGGAGTGATTCGAACCGGGAAGCGTTCGGGCTATTACATCCAAAGCCTGGCTGTCTTACCACTGAGCCACCTCAGTCCTGCAATTTAAACATACCAGTTTTTTCTTATTGGAGGTTTCGTCTAATTGTTTGCTCTCTAGTCAGTGGTGCATGACGATGAGGGTATCGAGCCTTAGAGATGTCCCTCTTACGTCTCCATAATTACCTATAATTGTTTATTTGCTACAATAAATATAAATTCCCCACAGCCATATAATCTACTGTGGAAAATACCATCAGGTTTTGCGGTGTTTTCTATTCCGTTATTGTAACTTTAACAGTTTAGATATTTAACATATTTACTAATCTAGAACCATTATATTTATTAGTATGGAAATGTGCCCAAATACCTTACTAACCACTTCAAATACAAGAATACGAACAAAAAGAGTCATTTGATCTAGAACAACCATTACAATGTATGTGAAAATTTATTTTAAAGCCTTGTACCCAAGCAGTTTTCTAGAAACACAAACTTAAATAAATTAATCAGTTATTTTACTATTCATCTGTATATTTCTCGCAATCCTATAAACATAATGTTCAAGGGGACAATATTTCTTTGGGTATGGAAATTTTCTGCGTTTTGTTTTGTTACATTATTTAGCGTCCTTAGCATAACCTCTGAATAATAGCTGCGGGATGTAAATTCAAGCCGGAGCACATTTATTTGTAATTGTTATATAGAATGTTTACTAATATCACTTTCTCATGTATTAAAATGAAAAATCCATTAATTATTACACGAGAGCGAAGGCGGCCTAAGTGGTCTAGTGGTTAGCGCACTTGCATGTAGATCCAAGGGTATGGGTTCGATACTGACTAAGATCGGTGAGATGTTTCTGGGGGGGGGGGGGAATTTGAAAGTGGACCTCCTGTCAGATCAAATCACAGCTTGGGTTGAAACTACCCCACTTAGGCAACAACTGATAATTTCTAACTCACATTTTGAATTTCTGCAAAAGCTTTACTTTTAGTGTAGATCATCCAGGCAGCTAGTTAAAACATCTTAGGAGCTTATTTTAATGTGCAGATAACTGTGAAACAAAATGCGGTTAAGTCCCATTATTTTTTAGATATGAAACTAAAACTCCAATATAGTGATAGCTAGACTTTTATAATACAGCTATTAACAAAAAAAAAACCAAAAGCTTATATAGTTAGAGACTGCGATGTTTAAAGGAGACACTCATTATATCTCGCTTATTTTAACATACTTGAGTGACTCTGTTCAAAGCAGGGCTCCAATGGGGACCCGCCTGGACCTGAGCCAATTCTTGGGATACCATATTGCAACGTAAGGCTGGTAACGAAGAAATGGGTCTGAACCCGGTTCCTTCGTGAATGATCTTTACAGCAGGGACCTAGGCAAGCTAAACTCTTTGTTGGAGAGATATCGCTGTCGACGTCAAAAGAACTTCTAAAATTCAGTAAGAAGCAAATTAGAATCGTAACAGGACTCCTAACGGGGCACTGTCACCTCAATAAACATCTGCACAGAATCGGCATCGAAAATGACCCGATTTGCAAACTTTGCGGGGAAGATGAAGAATCTTCCCAGCACATATTATGCCAGTGCGTCAGGCTTATGACCCTGCGACACAAACACTTCGGTGCAGCGTTCTTGGAACCGAAGGACATAAGGCTCATCCCTATAGGCCACGTGCTAGCCTTTGCGACCGGCACCGGCCTATTCCAAGATGAGAATTAAACGGCGGTATGCACAATGGGCCTAAAGCCTGAGTGCCGCGCGGCCAACCCGCAGCGCAGGAAGAAGAAGAAGAAGAAGAAGAAGAAGTCTCTGTTCAATGGAACAGTTTAATTTGACATTGATATCAGCACTTCTTTTGAAACAAATATAATCGCAATAAATTTGCAACTAACAAATGAGGTTTATGAAGCAAAACGAACACTGTATTTTCCATATTGCATATTTTACATAAACTAGCTGAACCCAGGGGCAACGCATTACCTTTGGTTTATTTTAAAAATAATAGGGGAACTGCACTTCAAAGAAAACTGCACATATTTATATTTGATATATCTATTACACTTTCTCTTAAATTTGGAAAAGTTAAAAAAGGATACAAGGCCACATGGGTAACTTCCAGTGCAGGCGAAAGAAACAAGATCTATCTATTTTTATTAGAACCCCTGTATAATTTAAAGATATTCGATTGTAAGCCGATTCCTTCATTGGAAAGATTATCGAAAAGCAAATTCTTCTTAAATGTAAGTAGGCAGAAGGGTTTGTTTGAGTAATAGTAATCCAGCTTTAAGAGCGAGTAATTTGGATGGACGGAACAAGATGACTGATTGCCGCATTAAATGGAACACATTTTAATTTTTTTAACACAACATACTGTATTATTCCCTTGATATTAAATTTAGGATGATATTTGATGTAGTTTTTTACAGAGAAAATATAATATTTAATCTAAAAAATAGAGAGCGCTTCATTACTGAAATTAACATTATGTTTATTCTACAAAATACAGGATGTTCGATGATAAACGTTAATATAATTTGCTAAAACTGATTTCTTTAGAAAATACTACCCGAGCAAATCAACTCTCGCTAAATATGAAACCTACCGGTCTGTACAAAATTTCACGGAATTATTTCAGGCCTGATACTACTACTAAAATATAAAAAATATCTTGACGATAACTCTTCATTAGACATAATATCCCTTGCACTTGATAAGAGACAATTGCGTTTCCACTAATAAAATACTATAGATTTATGATATGAATACGATATTTTAAGGTTACATTTTAACAGGGTTGGCCACCATGGTCGGCAGACCTGAATTATATTGATTTTGGCTTGTGATGCTGGCTTAAACAACTGATTTACAACCAACTAGTGACAACTAAGAAAAGGCATCATAAATTGACAATATAAGAAACATTCCTGCTATCTTCCACTACATCACGTGCACTATTTATAGCGTCTATTACAAATATGCAAACATTGCGGTTCAAAATTCACGTATATAAGGTGTGCAATTTCGCATTTAAACAAATCCGTTATCTAGATGATTGTCGATATTACAACTTATTAACGAAATACCCTGTATATGACGTGGGCGTATATCTCTAAGTGAGTACTAGTACCGGCGAAATTGAATTTGCGGTCTATTAATTTCTTTCGGGAGTTGTATTTTGCTCCCTAGTTGATATTTCTAGTATTGGTCTCGTGGTATGCATAAAAACTTTCGTAATCAGCATTAACATAATGTTTCGATTAAAAATCGTCAATTCGTAAGATGTATAAAACCTGTATTAATGAAACTATTTTCAAGGGCAACTATTTTTATCATACACGCGTTAGTTGACTTCGATTTGATTTAATTTTGCTACTTGTACAATAAGTAGTGACGTAGATATATCTCAAAATATAAAATTATTTAGTAAACAAAAATACTTGCGGGTAGTTCGTTTACTATGTAGATATATTTTTATTTAAAAAAAATCCAGCAGGTTCGCTTACTACACTTCAACTTGACTTTGCATATTTATGATAGTTTAAATAAGTAAAGGTTCTAAACATTGTTAGATATTCAGTTACATCATACTCTTAATCTAAGTGCGACTTTCAAGGACATAAATATTTACTGGCCTTATTAATAAACATTGTTTACAATTTGCAGGCATGCTGTATTACTACTACTACTCTGCAACAAATACAAGTAACAAATATGCTAGGGTGACTAGTATTAATTACTAATTTTGCGCAATTAATCCAAGCTGGCGTCGGTGAACTAGCGGTTAACAAACTTGCCAATATACCCAAGGAATGCGGGTTCGAACCCGGCCGAGGAAGAATTAGAAAATGAGTGGAAGTAGATGGAGACAGTTTTGAATCAAAATTAAATAAAATGCTACTAGATACTTTTTTTTTGTTTGTCATTTGTCGAGGTTACTCATTATGTGTTACCAAAGTTTTCTTCAAAGTTTTACATTTTCTAACAACGCGTAATGAATGTGTAAAAATTAAAAGATCCCTTGTTCAGTTAAATTATCAAGGACTGTACCATTCCAAATATTCACAAGAAAACCCTTTGAAAGTGGTTAACGCGCATCCGGTTTCGGCTTCTCTTGTGTGTGATAGTGCGAGTTATGCCCATTCTCTTCACCATTGTTTGAGAATATTGCCTTATGGAAAAATATTACACAATTTAAAAGAGATGGACCCAAAAGAAGTTGATTCTGAAAGAAATTACAAATTTGCAATATTTTCTGAGGATTATTTACATGCAGTTCTTGCACCACAGTAACGCGATAGGGATGAAATACATTTTCTTTCGGAGTTCTTCTATGTGTAGTTCAATTAATTCCGACATTTGTGCTTAGATGTCTTTGAGTTACATGGGGATTTTCATTCACTACCTCTCTGTTCGTTTATTTTCTACGTGCGTTATCGTTCTAGGCATATAACTTCTGGAATTAACAAATTTAGTTTGGATTCTTAAAAAAGCTTCAAGGCAGCTAAATTTTTTGGCACTGTGGTCTTCTAGTTGGACAGCGCCTGATATATAAATTGCGGGCTCTAACGGCATTTACTAAGAAAAAGTAACAAATCGGTTCTGGTTATTTGAAAACACTTAAAATTTCAGTAAATTGAGAGCTCGATTTTGTATCGTCCTAAGCACACAACGTTGATCCATTTAACCATATTAAAATTGGTTGCCATGCTATAATATGTATGTAAAGTGGGTGGCGCAACCATCACGCACTGATGTTACATTTGACATTTGTGGTCAGTTATTAGATATCCCAAAACACTCTATCAAGAACGTGTTTAAAAAGGATGAGTAACACAAAATCAGGCGCTTATTATGAACGGGATCTTACGTGTTTTGCGCATTAATCTAACAATTGCTGACGTGTTTATTGAAACATCTTTTAATTTTTTTCTACAAGTGTGCATAATGTTTTGCTACTTAATAACAATTTCAATGAACATTTTGCTCTCCACTACAGTTTGAACGTATTTTACTCTCACTGCAAATCATGATTTTGATCCTCCCTGTATTCCAGCCAATGTTTTAAAAATTTTCTATTTAATTATGGATCTACAAGTCATGCAGAGCTTTTTATCAAGAATATTTTTTTTTGTGAAGTAAGATAAACTTTTTCTCCATTTGTATAAAACTTTTTGGGACACACTGTATACAATATACAGGGTCGCTAAAATGTATGGAAACGTTCAAATATCTTGGAAACGGTTTATCGGAATTCTTTAAGATTTGGCACTAGACTATAAGCAGTTAAGTTCTACCATCTGTAATTTTTACAACTTTATATTATCATTTGTTTTTGAGATCCAGGGCTAACTTGCCACCATTTTTTTCTGAATTCAGTAATGTAGTACATGCGTATTTTGTCTTTCAAATAAACTTCAAAAAAGTAATACACTCAACAAAACCAGGTCTTAGTTACCTTTGATAATGTTGTCAGCAGGCTATCATTATTACCTCTTTGCAGTCTCTGTGTGATAATTATTGTTTAAAACGGTCTATTTAAGTGAAAACGAGAAGATCCAAATTTTAATGATGATTGGATATGGTGACAGGAAAAGAAGCTGCGCTAAAGTAGTAGCTCTTTTCAATGAAATTCATCCTGAGCGAGGGCCGATCTCCAAATCAACGGTTTCAAAGACATTTTAGAGGTTTAATGAAACTGGGGGTGTTAATAATCGACTAAAATCTGGACGGTTAAACAATGTTACAAATGACGACAACTCTTTGAATGTTATGTTAGACGTTATAGAAAATCCAAAAACCTCTGCACAACAGTTGGCATTGAACCATAATATGAGTAGAGGATCAATTTAAAAAATATTGAAACGGGATAAATATCATCCCTACAAAATTCACTTGCTGCAAGAATTGAGCGAAGATGATTTTGATTGTGCAGGATTGAATTTCGTGAAATAATGATGATGCACAGGATAACACAGGACGGCAACTTCATTAACAACGTGCTGTTTTCTGATGAATCTACTTTTTGTTTAAATGGGCATGTTAACCGCCATAACTGTAGATTTTGGTAAGACAGGAATCTGCATTGGATGGAGGAGGTTCATACCCAGCGCCCACAAAAAATTAATGTTTGGTGTGGCATCATTGGTCGGAATGTTGTAGGTCCCTTTTTCCTTAATGGCAATTTAACTTCTGAGCGATATCGGCAACTTTTGCAACAACAAGTTATACCCCGACTAGGACAAATATTCCCGAACTACGAAAATCCGAATCGGCCAGCTGACACCATATGGTTCCATCAAGACGGAGCACCACCCCATTTTGGACTTCAAGTACGGCGGTATTTAAATGAGATATTTCCTGGTAGATGGGTAGGACGGAGAGGAACAATCGAATAGCCAGCCAGGTCACCAGATTTAACTCCGCTCGACTTTTTTTGTAGGGTCATGTCAAAAATCGAGTTTATGTTAACAGACCAATGCATTTATAAGAGTTGCATGAACGAATAAGAACGAAATTGCCAGTATTTCACCAAATACATTGATTGATTCGTTGCAAAACTTCGTTCAACGTGTTCATTATTACCAAGAAGTGAACGGAGAGCACTTTGAACACCTGTAGTGGTTTTTTCCGTTTTATCTAAAATTGTAAGTTTATTTTATTGTATTTTCAAAAAAACCAGATTTAATTTTTTTAATAAAGTATGCAACGTTTTTTGGAGTTTATTTAAAAGATAAAATACGCATGTACTACATTACTGAATTCAGAAAAAAATGGTGGTTTCAAAAATGGTGAAATTGACCCCTAGTGCTACCTAAAAAATCAAGTTAACTACTTATAGTCTTGTGCCAAATATTAAAGAATTAATCGTTTCCAAAATATTTGACCGTCTCCACACATTTTAGCGAACCTGTATATATATATATATATATATATTGTCATGGAATCCTAGATTGCAGTTCTTTTAGTTTAGTCGAAGGGTTGCGTACGTTTTACCAACAATTTGAGATTCGGTAATTTTTTGGTTAAACAATGTGTGTCTTGCCGGATCACACACGTATTATTATGCTGGTGATGAATTTAAGCCGATTGCAAGCCAAGCTCGAACCTATTAAACAATAACATTTAATAAAATATACAAGGATTCGGATGGAATGCAGGAAGTTAATACATTGATGGATATTTGGAGTACTATGATGGGAGTTTTTTAAGCGAAAAGAAATAGTGTGGGAATTTGTGTTGGAACATGCGGGGTTGAAGTGTTTCATTACTTGTGAGGTTATTCGATTGACTTGGTTTTTATTTGGTTTTTCGTCGTGCTTATAAAAAAATTATATTAATATCAAAATGTTTTTATATTTGACAAAGTTATAATTTATTTATTTTAAAAACTAGTATCCTGGTGTTACAATTTTCCTTGGTAATTTTAGCTGTTGTTTTTGTTATTGATATTGGTATAAAAATAATTGAAAAAGTTGTATTTTTGAAAATCTGGAAGAAAAATACTTTTAAAATTTAAAGCATTTAGAAGAACTGTAATATTAGAAAAACTACATGACAAGTAAACCTTTTTTGAAAATGAAAATGTCTTTTCAATAAACAAATTATTTGGAGTATCCAGTTTTGAGATCGGGGAGGAGACGTGAACGACAAGCACCACATAGGAAGCAAGGCAAGTTTTAACGTCACTTTGTAAGATTGTCTGATAAAAAGATTGGAGTAAGGAGCGCAGAGAACTTCTGAGAAGCAGTTAGAGTTACCTTGTACATAGATTGTTATTTTGATATATATTTAGGTCAGCTGAAGCAGGGCGAAGGAGTTCGTACCAGTATTGTAGTCCTTGTGTGGGCTGGTAATTACACATATTGTTTATTTACATACGAATCATTAAGTTACCTTTAATAGTGAACCGACTCCAAAGAGATTAGTCTCTAAGCTCTTCGACTAAATTTTTTAGCTAGCGTTTTGTCTTTGGCAAGTTGTATAGAATATTATAAACTTTGGTTTCATACATTTTTTCAAAATTCTGAGTAATTAAATTTATTTGTCAAAATAAAATATTTCTGTCAATGTCAAATTTTAAAATTAATTTAGTAATGTCAGTCCCAATGTGGACCTTTTATCAACTTTGTCAGAAAATGACACTGTAAACGTGGAGCCACTTCTTTGGCCTGAACGTATATGACAATATATATATATATATATGTATAAGTTCCTCCTACAGTTTTCGTGTTATGTAAATTAAATAATATCTTCGAATCGGAAAGGTAATGGAAATTAGGTGTTACCACCCTGCAGCTATTTTAAATACACGTGTTATTTGTTAGATAAATCCATAACTAAACATAACCTTTGCCATCTCGTAAAAGACAGTCACGCACAAGTAAAACCGTTGATAATAGTTCTGTTCGTAAACCGGGTCCTGTTTAAAAAAAAACTATAAATAAAGCTACATATTCAGAGCTGCGTTAGTTGTAAGGTGCTTTGTAAAGGTAGGACATTTATATGTTTTTTTAATGCATTTAAGATTCGATATCAAAATGTTTCGATCAAATTGTAAACATACCCCGCACAGGGTGTTTAAAACTACATTAACCCCGATTAGCAACTGCTTGCTTTAGCCTATATTGCCTCTACCGAAAAATGACAGAACTGTTGTGTGAATTGATTCTACTCAGATCAATTAGGGTCAAACTTTGCAAGTAGCTAATATTTGCGTTAATATTTACTATTCTCATGATGTCCAAAATGATTAAAAAGTTCAATATCATCAATTAAATAAAATGCACAGTTTTAACGTTAAAAATAATAAATTAAAAATACTTAAAAGAAGTTTTAACCCTCGATTCTGCAAAAATTATGGGAATAATCCATTGAGTTATTGAACAAAACTGATACTGATATATCACTATTATTGGACATAATTATGTAAAAATCAGTCATTATTTACTTACAATCACATACCAAATGCAAACTCAAAACAACCGCTGCTTTGTCATTTAGCAACAAAACAGTCATAGTTCACTTCTCTTTTTTCTGTTCTTCTTAACACCGACGAATGAAGTCAGTGGTGATAGTAGAAAATTTGCACCATTTCCGGACTACAAAACAATTACAGCTTCCTCATCCAACCTCCTGTATACATTTTACCTGTTTAGGATCTGCTGCTGTTGTGATAAATAAGAATTCTTAACTGATTCTTTAGAAATGGTGAAAATTATTTTACATCCACATTTGTCCAAGTAATTTGCAATTTCTGAGAAGGAAAATTCGAAAACTTTTTGAAAAATAATTTTTTGTTTTCTACATTACTACACAAAACTATCCTGTTGGTGTTTAACGGAAACAAACTTAATGATATATAAAAATATCATTAATTTATTTATTTTCGAATTATTCAGTATTCGTATAATTCGGTTAACACAATTATTCGTTATTCGGATAGTTGAAATAGTTAGTTATGTGATATCCAAATACACAGGTTAACGGAATTATCCAGTATCCAGATAAATACATCATACGAATCATTCTATGTCCGAATAGTTTAATATTTAGTTGTTCGTTATCCAAATACACCGGTTAATCCAATTATTCAGTATTCGGATAGTCCGATGAGCAAAGTATTTGGTATTCAAACATACCGGTTACCCGGATTATTCACTATCCACATTATTATGCTGGACAAATTATTGGGTATACGAATAATCCGGTCAACAGATTTACCCGGTATCCTGATAATCTGAATATCAGAATGATTTAGTATTCGAATAATTGGGTTAACAGAATTATTCGGTATGCGGATAATCCGATTAATCAGTATCCAGATATGCCGGCTAACCGAATTATTTGGTATCCAAATAGTCTCATCAGTAGGATATTCGGTACTCAAATATAGCGGTTACCCGGAATATTTGGTATTCACAAAGTTAAATAAAAGGAAGTATTCCATGTTCGGAAAGGCCTGTCAACGAATTCACCCTGTATCCGGCTAATCTGAATAGTAGAAACATATAGTATTCGGATAATAGTGTTAACAGAATTACCCGGTGTGCCAATTATCCGATAACCAAGCACAGGTTGACAAAATTATTCAATATCCAAATAATTAAGTTAGAAAAATTATTCCATAACTGTATAGATCGATCAATCAAAATACCGAGTCGCAGGCTTATCTGGATATCCGAATTAATGGGTATTCGAATAATTTGCTTAGTAGAATTATTCGGTACCATGATAATCCATGATTAGTAAGGCATTCGGTAATTAAGTTACACGAATTACTTCATGTCCGCATGGATCCATCAGCAAAATTACCATGTAGCCGTCTATCTCTCCCTATTTGGTATTCGGATAAATCGGTTAAGAGTATGGAGGATCGAGATAGTCCGACTAGCTAGGTATTCGGTATCAAATCTACCGGTTACTCGAATTATTTCGTGCTTAGGGTATTAAGTTAGACAATTAGTAGGATAGTCCAACCAGCCAAATTACTCGATATCAGGCTAATCTGGATAGCCGAATTATTCCCTATTCGGATAATTGGATTAACTGCAGTTCCTAGATTTTAAAGCAATCCACATATCCCCATTGCATCAACAGGGTGAGTTTCAAGTAAACAAGCTTCCTTGAAAAGACTAAACAGTTCATGGTTGTTACCTACATTAGTTTCTCTTACAACTTATTCAATTTGTGATAACAGCATAACTACATTAGTAGCGGGGACCGCGGTAGAGTAATGGCTTCAGCGCTTGGCTTCGGAGTTATTCTACCAAAGTCGCTCAGGTTCGAATCCTGAGCACTGCACTTTCCCAGGCTGTTTGTGTTGTCTGGGGCATGGGGTTTTTCAAGGGTGGCGCATGTTAGACCTGTGAATAGCACGAAATGTGCTGAGCCGGGATAAGCTGGGAGGGATGGGAATCTTGGAGTTGCATTTGGCAACCCCACGATTCTTAAAAAAAAAAAAAAAACATTAGTAGCATCAGTAAAAATAACAATAGTATCTATAAATGGTGTTAATAATTATTCAGCTTCATATATAATTTATACTGTTTATGAATATCAGAAAATCACACGTAATCTTGTATTTAAAATAGGTGAAATATGTATGATTGTTGATTTGAAAGAGCGAGATCTAGGACGCGGTTTTCCAAGCATCTCTATGCACTTAGGCCACAGTGATTTCTAAGGTGTCACACATCGCAGTGGCACGGACCCTACGGTTTTCTTATCTGACAGAAGGCGCACTTTCAGACCCCGCGTCCCTTGGATCTAGAAATATGTATAATGAAATTTGTTTCCATCCTAAAAAATTTGAACTAATAAATACTTTGATGTAAATAACTGAATAACAGAGATGCAATTTAATTTAAACCCTCAGCATCTTACATTCGTTTAATCTACTCAGAATCAATTTAGCTTAGCTTTTTTGATAAATTTACTATAGAGACGTTTGCCTCTACTTGCATATTTTTATAACCGCCTTATTTATTGCCATTTTATCAGCTAGTTCCCACTTTGTTTAACTTCAGTTATATATTCGTCAATCTACTGAGGAATCTACCATACAGGCAACCGCATCGCGTAGGATATCAATAAAGCTTTATATTATATATAACTCCAGTTATTTTCTTGTTGTTTGTTAATTTTTACAAATTGTTGAAACGGTTTAACAAAATACTATTGATTTTAAATTAGAAAGCAGGCTTTAAATTTTGAACTATATGTAAAATTTTAAATATAATTAGTTATTTGGATGCACATTTTCATAAGATGCCATACTGATACAGAGCCTAGGCAAAGCATTTTGCTGGGTGTTGTGATGGGTGTTAGTTTCTGCCCTAATCTAGAAGAGTGAGAATTGTTAACACCGACACCCAAGCACTCATCAGACAATACTATTAATTGTTTTTGTTCCAGATTAATTTTCCTGTATTTTTCAATGCACTCATCAAACTGTTACGATGTCTAATAATAAAGATTCGTCGAAGCTGGACTACCATAAATTTCCATTGAAAATTAAGAACGAAGATGTGGAAGATGTAAGAGTTCAGAATTGTTCTAACGAAATCGCACTTTCTCAATCTTTACTTTCTTATCTCTGTTTAGGAAATAATGAAGCCCTTCAATCACATTACCTCCGCTCCTGGTAAAAAATTAAGGCAAAACATGGTTAAAGGATTGGCATATTGGATACCTGTTGCTAAAGAGAAAATGCAAGCAATTTCGGACATAGTACACTTGACCCACAACGCTAGTCTTTTGTACGTTTGTAACGCATGCTATAGATTATATTTCTTATCAGTTGTGTTACTCTGTAGATTGGATGACATCCAAGATTCTTCCCCGCTGAGAAGAGGCATACCTACAGCCCACACAGTGTTTGGTACGCCAAGGACAATATTATGTATAAATTACATAATGAGCACTTGTCATGGATTGAGTACAAAGTTAGACAATTTTGAGGTAACAGATGCACTTGATTGCAAACGTCCTTATTATTATATATGAATAAATCAAGGTTTATTTAACCCGGAATCTTCTAACTCAGGATGAACGATCTATGACTCTGTTTTTGAAAACATCAGTTTCTCAGACAAAAATGTATTCATAGCAATTTCCACAATTTACATTAAACAGTCGCTGGGTCAAATTAACTATTAGTACAGCTACTGTATACACACTTACAAGACAATTGCCCTGTTCCTCTTGCATTGAATCCGAATCCGGGTAACTTTATTAAGTGATTAAGTCTCTCTTGCATCGTGTTAAAGGAAGGTTTTCCAAATGCTAATAGTAGCTTTACGGATGTGAGAAATGGAAACAGTAGATGTGGAAGCGTTTTTCTTTCTGACTTTTTTCGGGTACAAGGATGATATAGACAGTAAATTATAACTTGTGTGTCGATTTTCTCATAACTATTACAGAGATTGAGCCACTTCATGGTATTGAGAACTTTAACAGTTTTTAGGTTTCAATCATTAGTAGACAAGAGCGAGTAAAATAAGCCGTGGACTTAGTTTACAAAAAAATTTTTATTTGACCACAATTACATTTTAATGTTGGAGTACATTAAGTTACTACAAGCAGCAATAAGCAAGAATGACAATAATTAACAACTAGTGAAATGGCCCTAATACACACATTATATAATGTTGTGTTATCTACAATGTAATATAATATCATGGGAGCTATAAGATAAGTGCTTTACCATAAAGTCGTGAGAACTGTGAAATAAGCATCTATAGCCTACATAACTCCTCCCGTGAAAGATATTTCAATATTTTGTGAAGACAAAATATTTAAATGTTAGATGCCACTAATTCAATTGGTGCATCTATCGGTTTTGAATAAATGTACTTGACAAATCTTTCTTTGAGGGATTTATGTTTACAAACAATGTATAATATAAAGCTTAAAATTAATAAAAGAAATAAAATGGTAATTGTAATTGGGGCGATAGAAATGGGGTGGTATTCTATATTACTAATAGAATTGAGTTTACTTTGTTGTTGCTTTATTTGAATTTGGTCAGCAGTGAGTTTTTGAGTGTTTATGGGTACCAAATCTATTTTTGAAATATTTCTGTGAGGAATAGAATCGATGTTTAACTTATTGATATTGGGTATTTCTAAATTCGTTAATTTCATAGAATATGGAATAATACTGTATGATGGTTCACAATCGCATTGCAATCTGGAGTTAAATGCAAAAGTTGAGAAGCGACTAAATCTTTTCTATATATTTGGTTAAGACACTTAACATCTAAAGTAACTTTTGAAGGTGTGGTAATTAATCAGGTCGATGTATCGATCTGAGAAATCACAGGTTTGATTGCGACTAAAAGATAGTAATTTTGTTTCGTATAACTTAATATTGGGGATTTTAAAATGATTATTTTGATGACAAAAATATTTGTTTGGAGTAATTAATTTGTGTTTGAGTTGATTTTTTATTTAAGTTGATCTTATCATTTCTTCTCGCTTTAGTTTTAATTTGTAAGTCCTGTAATTCTTCGTAGAATTGGGTCATTTTAGCTTTATGATCGTTCGTATAAGTTTCACAAAATCTGTTATTACACAAATCGTAGTGGTTTAGTTCGTCTGTATGTCTAAAAAGTATTTCGTAAGGAGTACATTTTAAGTTAGAATGTATGGTATTGTTGTAAGCCAATATGCAGTAGTTCATTCGTTCTATTTCAGGGGTTTCGTCAAGTATCCGGTAGTGTTCTATGAGGGTTGAGTGTACACGCTCCATAAGGGGGTTTGACTGATGGTGCAAGGGGGTAGTCAAATGAAAATTAATTTTATGCAATTTTAAGAAACTTTTAAAAGTGTTAGTGTCGAATTCGTTATGTGTAACGATAGTTTTTGGCACTGCATAGCTGGATATACTTAAATATGAATAGGGCGTTTGTAATGTCAGTAGTATTATTTGATTTTAAGTAATACGCCTAGGCGAATCTGCTAAAGGCATCTATGATCGTCAAATATTTTGTGTTGTTAATGTGAAAAATATCTAAATGAATACATTCGAATGGTTTGTCATAGGTTTGGGTCAGCTGAAACGGTAGTTTGTTAGGTTTTCTGCTGTATTTTTGTAATTTGTACCTGTCGCAGTTGTTAATGAAGTTTGTTATATCTTTATCAATATTTTTCCAATAGTAATCTCTTTTAAGGTGTTGCGAAGTTTCTACAATTCCTCTATGATTGTTTTTGCCTAAATGGTAACTTTGAATTAGTTGTTGTCTATCTGCAGGGTTAGTAACGTAAGTTACTTGCGGCAAACATTTATCGAATTTGGGTGAATTTTCGTTTGTGATATCTAGAATGAATTTCGAAAATGATTCAAATAGGCTATCATTTTGAAAAATACAATAATAATGAGATTTTGGTTCGCAAAATTGAGGAAGTAAGGTAGTAAAAGTTGCGGCTCTATTTTGGGGTATTCCAAATACAGTGTAATGGGTAAATCCGTCAAATTTGGATAGTCTGATTTTCTTTTGTATTGTGGCGTTTAAAAATTCTATTTGATTTTTGTGCTGCTGTAATGGTTTTTTCGATATGTCCATTACGGGTGTAGAAGATTGTTGGGTATGAACAGTGTTAACAAGTGATTCGTCGTCGTTTTCTATGACGTCATTGTCAGGTGGGCTTTCGTCTTGAATCGTTATTTCGTCACGTCAGGATTTTCACTAGCCGAAAACGGTGGTTGCAATTGGATGTTTTGGAGAATTTTTGGTTTTTCTTTAACGGAAGGTGGGACAAATGTTGGGATAGTGAATACGTCCATTTCGGGTGTATCTGCTCTGTGTGGTATGATAGTAACTTGATGAAAGTCAGGTTCGGGTGAGTTTAATCGATCTACTGACATGAGGTTAATTTGTATACGCGAAAGGGCGTCAGCTACCTAGTTTAATTTACCTGGTAGATATTTGATAGAAAAATTGTATTCTTCGAGCTTAATTGCCCAGATCGTTAATTTAGAGTTTGGTTCTTTAATGTTTTTTAACCATATGAGGGGTCGGTGGTCTGTGTATATTATGAATTTGACACCAAAGAGGTATGGTCTGAAATGCTTACAGGCCCATACGATTGCAAGCAATTCACGTTCAATTGTCGGATGGTTAATCTCTGATTGATTTAGAGTACGGGAAGCGTAGGTAATGGGTCTGCCATTTTGGGAAAGTACGGCGCCTATGGCGTACTTCCTAGCGTCGGTTGTTAGTTCAAATGTTTTGTTAAATTGTGGGTATATTAAAACGGGGTCATTAACTAATATGGTTTTTAGATGGTCGAAACTTTGAATAAAATTTTGGTCATGTATAATTTTGCTGTCTTTCTTTAAGCACTGAGTTAAAAACTTCTTAATTTTGGCATAGTCCTTAATAAACTTTCTGTAATATCCGAACATCCGAATATCCGAGGAATGATTTAATTTCCGTACAGGTTTTAGGTAGGGGGAATTTACTAATTATTTCATTTTTGTTAGAGTTAGGTTTTATTCCATTGTTAGTTAAAATGTGTCCTAGATAAGCAATTGATGTTTTTAGAAATTCTGATTCGCTAATTGAATTTTGAGTTTATATTTCCTGCATCTTTCGAATACATTATGTAGTTTTTCGAGGTGTTCTTGTAAAAATTTGGAATAAATAATGATATCATCCAGATATACCATGCATTGATTGGGTGTTAGGTTAATTAAAGCTTGATTAATTAGTAGTGCTGTCAAACGATTCCGAGTCTAGAATCGGAATCGGTTCTTTAGCTTTAAGAATCGGTTCTGCGGCGTCGTTAAAATCGATTCTCGATTCTAGAATCGAAATCCGATTCTAGAATCGCGAATCGAAATCCGATTCTAGAATCGAGAATCGAAATCCGATTCTAGAATCGCGAATCTAAATCCGATTCTAGAATCGAGAATCTAAATCCGATTCTAGAATCGAGAATCGAAATCCGAGTCTAGAATTGAGAATCGAAATCCGATTCTAGAATCGAGAATTAAATTCTGATTCTAAAATCAAAGATGTATTTTCGATTCTAAAAATTGAAAACTGATTTCCTAATCTAAAATCTACGATTCATTTAGTTTTCAAGAATCTGTTTCCTACTCTAAAATCATCAACAAAGATTCGTTTTCGGGTCGAAGGATCGCAGAAATAAAGACAAAATATTTTGGAGTACTGATAATCGTTCGCATCCTTCTTACTAAGGTAATCTTAAGCTTTCTATTTAAATAGGGGTTTTAAATGCCCAGTTCCTCATGTGCGCAAACCTTTTCTACTTATTGCAAACACCTGCTACCTAATACCATTTTGCGGTTGAAATATTCTTTATTAATAGGTACTATAAGCGGTTTGATGTACTTATTTTTAAATTTAAACAAGATATTGGTTTAAAACGTATTTTACTTCTACCGAAGTATGGAAAAGAATCAAGGCAAAAAGCTGCCAAATAAAAATCAATTATGCTGTATGGTTTTCTAACGAAGGCCCCCCACCAGTTTTTAAAAATGTTGACTTTAATGCCCGATTACTCAAAAACAAAATCACCATGGCAATAATAATTGGACTCATTAAACAGGCGAATAAATGAGGCTACGGTAGGCGGAAAAAATCCTAGGGAAATAAATTCTCGGAATAAATACCTGAAAAAAAACCTCGGAAAATATCCTACGAAAAAATCCTATTAAAAAGAATCATTGATAAAAAATCCTTACAAAAACAGCTAGACAAAACATTTTAGTAATTTGTTTTCAGTTGTTTTAGAATTTTAGTTTTGATGTATTTAGAAACTAAAGTATGCACTTAAAGGGAAAATGTTAATATTTGTTTTAATAAGTAGTAGTAAGTAATTACCCACTACAGGCAATCTAAGCTAACTTATTTTTGCAACCCTTTAAAATTATAAATAATATACTTAAATAAATTGCAGTTAAATAAATACATTGCATCTTATGCAGCATTAAAACTTTGACAGCGATTATCTGGAAACCCTCTTTTATATGGCATGGACTTTTATTTATAACCCGTTGTTGAGATTAAGCCCAAGGCGCGTAGAAACTTTCATTTTTTGACCAAAGTAGCTTTTGTGCTGAATTTAATTGCGGTTCTATGGTCTAAAGAAAATTGATATATTCGCATAATTAGAATAGTTAAATCAAAAAATATAAAACCCTGCGCTAGAAATGAGCGACCGCCACTTGGACGCGGCCGCTGCCCCACCAATATTATTATTTATTAGTAACTTCTCCTTCGTCTAACACGTATGCATGCCTTGTTTTCGTTCTCGCTCGTTCGGAGCACTTTCAAGCAGGGTTGTTAAATAGTTTTGTTGTTATTTCTTTAAGAGAAGACAAACGAGTTTTGATTCTAGAATCGAGAATCGAAATCCAGTTCTGGAATCGAGAATCGAAATCCGATTCTAGAATCGAAAACCGAACTCCGATTCTAGAATCGAGAATCGAAATTCGATTCTATAATCGAGAATCGAAATCCGATTCTAGAATCGAGAATCGAAACCCGATTCTAGAATCAAGAATCGAAATCCGATTCTAGAACCGAGAACCGATTCTTGTGGAATCGATTCTTTTCAGAATCGAGAATCGATTCTCAAAATTTCCGATTCTTGACAGCACTATTAATTAGCTACTGAAAGGATGAGGGGGCGTTCTTAAGCCCAAAAGGCATTCTCTTAAACTGAAAATGGCCTTCTTCAGTGGAAAACGCAGTTTTTTCTCTGTCGTTTTTATCTACTGGTGGAAACCCGGAGGCTAAATCGTGGGTTGAAAAATATTCTGCCCGTCCTAAGTTATCGAGCACCTGTTCGATTAGGGGTAAGGGGTACTTGTCTTCTATCGTATTTTCGTTAACCTTGCGATAGTCAATTACGATTCGCCATTTTTGTTTTCCTGAATTCTCAATTTTTTTAGAGACAAATCCGACAAATCGGAGCATTATACGGAGATTCTGAGGGTTCGATGATGTTATCTGATAACATCTTTGTAATTTGGTTTTCTACCTCCTGTCTGTGAACGTGAGGATACCTATAGTTTTTAGTGTAAATGGGAATGTCATTTTTCGTACGTATGTAGTGTTTGGTCAAATTTGTAAAAGTTAAGGGTAGTTCTGGTGAATGGAAAATGTCTCTAAAATCATAGCAGAGTTCTTTAAATTGAGAAGATTGTTCTGGGTTTAAATGATCGACATTTATGTTTTTTAAATTGTCTGTCAGAATTTTGTTTTTTTAGGATTGAGGATTTAAATTTATGTTATTAATTTCGACATTGTCGGTTTCGTATTCTTCAAGTAGTAGAGGATTATATATATATAAACGAGTTTGCTCCAGCTTATGTTAGCCGGTTCTCGCATCCTACGCGCCATTGCTTTTTATCTTGCCAGTCATTTGCTTCTAGATTGCGCTTGGTCATGGCTTCTCTAATTCCATCTTGCCATTGTCTAGGCGGCCGGCCTCTTCTTCTCCGTCTTCTAGGAACCCATTCCCAAATTCGTTTCGGCCACCTTTCAGGGCCCATTCTTCTCATATGGCCGTACCATAATAGTTGCCTTGATTCAATGGTGTCTAGCACTGTCACTTCCGCTCGCATTCTAGTTCTGATTTCATCATTTGTAATGTGTTGTTCTCGGGATATTCTGCAGCTTCTTCTCATTGCATCCATTTCAACGGTATTTATTCGCATGCTGTTACGCTTTGTCAATTCCCAGACTTCTGATCCATAAATCAGGATACTTTCTACAACTGACTTGTATATCCTTCGTTTTGTTTGCGTTTTTATTGTTTTCGACCAGAATACGGAATTTAGTTTTTGTATTGCTTGCTTGCCTTGTCTTATCTTCATATCTATTTCCTTCTGACTATTTGCTTTATTAGCTATAGTTACTCCCAGGTATTTATAATCATTGCACCCTTTTATTGTTCCAGTTGGTAAGACTAGGTCAGTCGGGTCATCCCCTATTACCAGATACTTGGTTTTGTCGTAGTTAATTTGCAGACCCCATTTTCCATAAGTTTCATGTAATTTTCTCATCATATATTCAATATCTTCCTGGTCTTGTGCTATGACGACCTGGTCATCTGCAAATAACAAAGTATGTAAATAATCATCGTACATGGGGACTCCCATTGCTCGGCATTTTCTTTGCCATTCATATAAAACATTTGCACTGTATAATTTAAAAGCGTTGGAGCAATACAGCATCCTTGCCGCAGACCTTTGTTTGTTTTAAAACAATCTGACACTAAGTTTCCAATTTTAACCATACTGTAGCAGTTACTATATAACTTCTTTATTGCATCTATGTAGTTTTGGTGTATGGTACTTTTTTCAAGCATAGCAAACATCTTCGTCAACGGAACGGTGTCGTACGCTTTTTGTAAGTCTACAAAAACCATATGCGTTTCAGTGTTATACATATGCTGTTTGTTTATTAATTGCCGAAGAGTAAATATGTTATCGACACAGGACCTACCCGCTCTAAATCCAGATTGTTCTTCGATATCTTCATAATTGTTTTCTATCCTAGTTTTCAATATACGCCCGTACAGCCTCCCAATCGAGGATGTTACGCTAATGCCTCTGTAATTTGTCATAATTTTATTTCCTTTTTTGTGTATTGGACTGATGTATGCCAACGTCCATTCTTTAGGCACCACTTCTCTATTTATTAGACATTTATTAAATATTTCGACTAGTACATCAATTACAGTAGACGGGCTGTGTTTTATAAGCTCGATTGGGATGCCTCCGGGGCCTGGAGCTTTACCATTCTTTGTACGCTTTAGTGCCGCGTATATTTCTTCTCTCGTTATCTCTGCTACTTGTGTGTTCGCAGTACTGTTTTGGGGCGTATCCTGTATCCGCATATATTCTTCTCTGTCCTCTTGTAGTAAACTTTCAAAATATTTTCTCCACTGGTCTAGATCTGCAACGGGTAAGTTTATTTTGTTTGTATTGTCTTTCCTCACAGCGGTTATTACTTTCCACGCTTCTCTTGTCTTAGTTCCACCCATGTATTCGTCAATACCTTTACATATTTTTTCCCATGATTCATTTTTTGCTTTTTTTACGGCCTTTTTGTATCTCTGTTTGCTTGAGAGTAACATCTTCTGTCTTCTGGGTTTCCCGTCGCTAGCCACTTTTGATACCGTCCATGTTTATCTTTTACCATCTCTTCCAGTTCTTCATTCCACCAGCATTCCGTACGTTTATTACGCTGTTTATTCTCTTCTCCTAGTGCTTCATTTGCCGCTTCTTTTATTTTCTCCTTTAGAGTTTCGTACATCTGCTCCGTACTTCCCCTGATTCCATGGAATATTTTTGCAGCCAGTCTTATTTTATATAGGAAGACGGTAGACTCGTGTTCTAATGATCTTATGTTATATTTAACATCATGTAATGGTTTTCCTTTACTTTGGATATTTCGAGCTCCCGGTGGTTTACTTTTAAGTGTAAAATACAGGCTGGTTCGAAGGAGGCCGTGGTCTGTACCACATTCCGCTCCTCTATAGATTCAAACATCCAGAGTTTTTATTTTGGAATGTTGTCTTAGGATTATATAGTCAATAATACTTTTTAATTGACGTGTTGTTTGCCGCCAAGTATATTTGTGTATGTCTTTATGTTTAAATTGGCCATTCATTATTTTTAGTGCATACCTGTCGCATGTTTCAATTAATCTTATTCCGTTGTCATTGAGTGTTTCCTCTCCAAACCGTCCAACTACTGTATCATGGTCTCTTCTACCTACCCTAGCATTTAGGTCACCCATTATTACTATTTCTTTCCCATTATTTATCCCATCTAGTATATTTGTTAATTCTGTTTCAAATTGTTCCTTCTCTTCAGTGTTTGCATCTTCCGTCGGACCATATATTGCAATAATAACGAGGTCATGTCCGAGGATTTCTATTTCAACCGTTACGATTCTTTCGTTCACTGCTTCCCAGTAGAGGATTATATATCCTAAAATTTCGAGTTTCATTTGAAGTGTTGACAACTGTTGTGTAAAAATAATTATTGTGGACTTTAACAAGAGCACGGGGTGTGAAACAGTCTTTATCAAACTTAATTTTATTGCAAAATTTTGTACCATTGGTACTACTAGTTGGTAGATTTATTTTCATTTCCATTCTAGGTGGGATCGAAATGTATTTCCTGGGTTCTAATTTTTGATGAATTTTGGAAAAATTGCATTCGTTTCGCTTTTGTTGTTCTTGACGCGCTTTTGAGGTGTTGTAATAAAATGGGACTATAGTTGTGTTTGTTTGCACATGCATCCATCGAAAATCTATTTGTGCCGGTAAATCGTATAATAAATCTGAACCAATAAGGCCTACATATTCATCATGAAAGTTGAATACGTAGCATTTGTGGTTGCCTTGTTCTTTAAATAAGGATTTAATAGGTATATTAGCTACTTGATTATGATGAGTTACACCGTGTGACGTAACAATTTGGAAATTTTGCGTTTCAATTGAATTGGGAAAATGTTTGTTTACAAATTTGGGTGCAATGATTGGTCTTGTACTGCCTGTATCGAGTAATAAATTGTCTCGGGTTGAAGGGATAATGATATACGATAAATTAGATTTTAGTGTGTTTAGTGTTTTGAATGTTTCGATTAAATTTTCCGAGGCTAGTTGTGAAAAGTTACGGGGTCACTTTCATCATCGATTTCTTGTTCTATATTGTTAATTTCGTCGTATGATTCGTAGTCACAGTTTTCGTGAGAAAAATCGGGTTCTTGATTGGTAGGGAAGTTATCTGGGTCTATTTCATCAGTTTTAGAGTTATGATAAACTAATCCTGCTTGATGGAAAGTTGGATTTCGTTTTGATTGTTGATTGAACTGATTACTTTGGGTATTTTGATAATTCAGTCTTTTCTGATTATTAGGGTTGATAGATTGCACTATAGGGGGTCTTTTATTTGCTGAACCTATTTGCATTGGATCACCAGGGTTATAATTTTTGTAACCACGCTATGGTGCAAATACATTTTGGTTCCTATTATCGAAAGGTCTTTGGTTGGGGAATGGAGAAGGTCTAGTATTGGGGTTTAACCTCAAAGTTAGGTTTTGATTTTTAACAAAATTATTGTTGGGGTAAAAGTTCTGTCTGGGTACAAACTGATTTTGAAAAGGTGTACCAGGACTGGGGGCTATATTGTTGAAACGAGGTGTATGCAAGCTTTGTGAATTTGAAAACGTTGGATTATTATAGCTTGAATTTTGCTTGTGATTGGGAACATTAGTACTAATTCGGTGTGAATTTTCTGAATATCTTATATCTATTTCATTGTGAACAATGTCAATTGCTTGTTCCAAGCTGTTCGGGTCTCTACTTCTTAATAAGGTTCCAAAAGGTTCATTTAAGCCACTGAGGTATGCCCTTAGTTCTAGACTTTTTGTGTTTAATAGTTTGTAAGCTTTAATATCGTTGTGTTCAGTTCCAAGTAATATTTTAGAATTGAACGTTGCCAAAAGGATTCTAATCCTATTATAAAATTCGATAGGACCTTCTCTTGAATTTTGTTTAGTTTTATAGCTAAATCAATAGTTAAATTTAGTTCTGACCGTTGGTCGCCAAAATTGGTACCCAGGGTTGCTTTTAATTCTGCCCAGGTATTAAAGTTATAACCCGTTATTACTTCGAGTGCATTATCTCTTAATTTATTACGCATTGACGAAAGTAATAATTTATTAACATAGGCATCGGGTTGTGCTGTAACCAAAAATTGGTCTAAAATTACTTCTGCTGATCTAGTAAATTCTTATAGAGTGCTGGGATTACCATCGTACGTTGGTATTTCGGTAATCATGGGCATATGAAATCCAGGTGGGAATATAATTCTGTCGTTTAAGAAAAATATTGGTGGTCTGAGTATGTTTTCTCGATTACTCATCAATAGTTAGTTTTCTTTAAGTATTTTCACAAATATTTTTATTTTCGTTTAACAAGGTATTAATTATTATTATTATTAGTAAACAATCCTAACAGGGTTCCTACACATAGATACTGAGTAGTAAAGCTTTTTATAAAACCTAATGGTTTCGCTTTAGATCTAGCTTACCAGTATCTACTTGAGCTTGAAAATACTTAAAATTACGTTAGTATGTTTTAAATTTTATTATAAATTGGTTTAAAAACACTTTTCACTTTAATAATTAAAAGAAAATCTTACTTCATCCTTAAATGGTCGGATCAGAAGTTTAGAGAATCGAACCTTCGGTTGATTGATGTCTGGGGTGATCTCGATGATCAGATGGTCTGCGATAGGCCAAATTGTCTCCAATAGACTTAGTTGTCTGGAACCAGCGTTGCTTCACCTGTGGCGATGCGAGTCCTCAAGCTTCAGCTTGTGATGGTTACCGGACGTCTGAAGGGCTTCAGGAACGGTTGTTGGTACTACTTAATTAAGTGTTAATACACAAAAAGCAAAAATGTTGTAATGCCCTTTTTTTTTAAGTATCCCTAAGACTGCGCCAGTAAAATAAGCCGTGGACTTAGTTTACAAAAAAAATGTTTTATTTGACAACAATTACATTTAACTGTTGGAGTATATTAAGTTACTACAAGCAGCAATAAGCAAGAATGACAATAATTAACAACTAGTGAAATGGCTCTAATACACACATTATATAATGTTGTGTTATCTACAATGTAATACAATATCATGGGAGCTATAAGATAAGTGATTTACCATAATGTCGTGAGAACTGTAAAATAAGCATAAACCTACATAACTAGCGGATATATTAATCAATTGTTTCCATATGGTGAAGTAATTCAAATGTTATCGTCACACCATAACCAGACTTGGAAGTTAAATTATGAATAATCTATAGCTTCACTTTCAAAAACAGATGTTAGCGATAACTATGAGTAAACCCGTTTCATGTATAGCTGTTGCCTGTTAAAATTAAACAAGAAATATATGAAAGTGAGTTATAATTTTACACGTTTAATTAGGTTAGCAGATCCAGTTCTTGTTGGCAATAGTGCCACGAATAGCGACTGTGGTAAAAGCAGGTCTACCATTAAAACGGCAAAAAGATGGATAGAGTGTGAACAGCTAAGATCGTACAAAGTAATTTTTCTATCTTGTGTGAAGGCGTTGCACAATTTTTATAGTAGGAAATCTACGGAGTAAATAATGCGCAGAAGCTTAACTGCTTTGGTGGTTTTGGGTAAACCATAAAGCCGACAGAATTTGTTGAATATCTTATGATGTACCAGAAGATTTAATCAAGAGTAATTTCCAAGTTCTACTCAGGCAGTTAGATCGCAAGGAATAGCCATATGAATCGTTTTGATAATATTGGCAGTGTTATCTTTGTAGGAAAACAGTAGTAGAACTGCATCAGGGATTCTTTGGGGTATTTTTTCTATCTTAGTTATATTGCAAATACATTACTTCTTGTATATTTTCGTTAGTTTCGTGGAGATCGTTTACCTAAACAAACCTGTTGCTCGAGTGGCACAAAACAAATTAAAGTATTTAAATAATAATTCGTTGTCAGATGGAGATAGGCAATAGGATAGGAGTCACAGCTTTTGAGCAGCAAGGTTCATGCGGTTCTAATTACACCTTATTAGAGTGGTTTAGGGTTTAACATGAACATGGGAAATTGTATGTATAATATATAATTATGTCCTTTTCCACCTTTCAATGAACGGAAATTTCTTCACCCCTTTCTGGGTCTAGCGATCACCTTTGCTTGTGCCCGGGTGAGAATCTGCCCTTCTAGTATTTTTGCCACTTCACCATTTCATGTATTTCGTGGGCGCATCCGCTGCCCCTTCCTATCTGTACCTATTTCCCAGATCCTCTTGACTTTTCGTTCATCGTGTGTATGTACCATGCAAACATCTACTCGCCACCCTCGTTTGCATTAAATGTTTGTCTACATTCCGTTGTTCTAGGATTTCACATTCGCTGTTTCGTAGTGTTTGCTCTAGTAGCCCCCGCAGTTTCTTGACCAGTATTATTTCTCACACTTTTAGTGGTAAGCTGAATAGCAATATCTCTCGATAATTTTCACACCCTTTTTAAATACAAACACCACTGCCGACAATCGCCAAACTCTTGGCGCACACCTTTTAACCCAAACGAGTTTAATTACCTTGTGAAGTGGAACGATCCTACTTCGCCCGTGTATTTTAGAATCTCCGTTTGCATCATAACCCACTGCCATTTTGTGTTTTGAAAGCTTTTATTGCCCCTTTAACATCAATTGTAATGCTTTTTCGTTCCGATGCCTAAGTTTCCCAATCGTTACCGTAGCCTTGGTTTCAGTTTCCATTTATCAATTCCATGACCTTTTTTCCCCGTTCCAGTAGCTCAGCAAGGTGTTGGCAGCAACATTCTGTTTTAGTGGTGAGCACCGTTCGTCCTCTATCTTTAATCATCTTAAATGGCCACTCTTATTACGCAGGCCTTTGAAAACCCAACAGGAAAGTGTCACATTTTCCTTGCAGTTAAAGTAACAATTCTTACCACATTTTTTCCGCAATCCCTTTTTTGCCTTAGTTTGCCAGTTCCTTTAATTACCTTATCTGCTTTTATATTCGAAGTACCTGTCTTGGATGTTATTACCCAAATATGCTTTCCATATTTTCTTTTTATTACTTCCTTATGTCATCGTTCCACCACTCTGATTGTTTTTTTATGTTTTCCTGCAGCTTTTACAATTATTTCTTTAAACTGCAACAGCGTGATTCCACATCATCTATATCCAAGTGCGCCGTAGCTGCCTCGACCGTTCTTTCTACATTCTTACTATATTCATGCCTTACATCCTTCTCCTGAAGCGTATAGGTCCTTAAAATTGCGTACTTCCTATCTTTTTCTGTAATCTTCTGGTCCGATATCGTTGGGTGTTTCCCGTTCATTTCTGCTACTAGTAGATTGTAATTACTTCCAATTTCACTAGTTCTCTTACCTTTTACCCAGAAACTTCTTCCTATGTGTCCTTCCGATTAGCTCATAATCGATAATCGGCTTCTCCTCTCTCCCCTTTCTTCTCATGTGAATGTATGTACCTCTATATGTTCACAGACTGTATTTGCTATTATTAGGTCATTGAAGCTAAAAAAGTCAATAATTCTGTTGTTGTTTGAGTTCTTAGCATGAACATGGGATCTTCAATCAAAAAATAGTCAATAATAATCAGTACTGATAGTGTCTAGATAAAATCCTAAGACTCGTAAAGACACACTCGTGTATAGTTTGCTAGAAACATTAATTAATAAAGGAGAAGCCTGCATGCTAACTGTGTTTCACGAGATTTCTAAATATGACTTTAAAAAATTCTTATTTAAATGTTGATTTCAGTTGACCAAGCTTTATTTCAAGAAAATGGTAGAAATAATTGCCGGCCAAGGCATGGATGTATACTGGAGGGATAAACACATATGTCCAAGTGAAGCAGATTATCTTGAAATGATTTACAGAAGTACGTATTATATATAAATAAAACGTTTTTTCCAATACCTAATTGTATTATTAATCTTGTATCTGCTTGCAGAGGCTGCTTCAATGTTTGTATTACCACTGATTGCTATGAATATGTGTAGCCCAGCCAAATATGTCGAAGCCGATAGGCTTATAACTGCATTTGGACTGTATTTTCAAATTAATGACGACTACGGCAATTTACATAATCAAGCCGTACGTTATTAGTTGTAGATGTGTTAAGGTGTTTCAAACATTTTACCTTTTGTAGTACTTTGACAATAAGGGCTTCTGTGAAGATATAACTGAAGGAAAATTCAGCTTCCCCGTGATTCACGCCGTTACCAACTTTCCAAAACAAGGCAGAATACTAAAGGGTATCCTTTTATTTTAATAAGTAAGTGAAGTTATCAGCTTAGAGCTTAGACCCCGTTATCGCAAAACTGATGCTGACGCTTCGCTAACCGTTGTAGGCAGTATTATCAAAGCATAATGATATTTACCCCTTGATAATGTTACCAGCAACGGTTAACGTCATTCAGTTCTGCGGCGACGCAGTCTTAACCCGAAAAGATGATTCCGTTAGCCACAAACCCCGAAAGCCTAAAGCTTCACTTAAAGTGTTATAAAACCAGACACACATAAACTAAGCAACTGTACTTCGAGATATAGAAAGCTTCAACGTTTAAAGTCGTACCATTTTCACGATACTTAAGTATGTGTTTTCTCAGTTAAGTACTTTTTATCTTATTGCAAACCGAATTTAAACTTTTCCAAGCTCTTACAATAGCACATTTTTCAGTTAAGCATAATCAGCTTTAAATGTTCAATATTCTCAGAAAAACTACGAACGAATCTACGACTTACGCAATATTTCTGTGCTGATAAAAAATAAAATAAATACATCGCGTAGGGCAAATGATTGCGGAGATACACAAAGGCCGGTTTTAGGTACTCTCCGAGATTCCGTGGGTTGCAGCGTTTGAGCGACGATTTCGATCACCCATCCACGTGGGCATCGTGCGCATCGTTCCTTAACTTTGAATACAGTTTGACCAGTACTCGCGCTTGTCCGCCACGCTGCTTACCTTCCTAATAATGTCAGGCATTAAAATAATCAAATACTCTTTGATTTTCTTAACAGTAAATAGAAATTCTGAGCCAACACACTAACGACGTAAATGTGAAGAAACGCTTCTTAGCAATACTTGAAGAGTGTGGTAGTTTCGAGTATACCCGAAAAAAATTAGAAGAACTGAAAGAAATTATTGATGCGGAGATGGTAAAGTTTGATAAAAATCCACTAATTGAAGGATTTCTCCGAATGGGTATGAATACAACAGAATGTATACATTAATTAGTTCCAGATCAATTACTGTTATTATAAGTACTATTATTGTCATTATTATAATGTTATTAATACAGATTGTGGAACCATCTTTATGGTATGGTATGATGTATATATTAAAATATAAACTCTCTAAAACGACGTGTTTGATTTACTAAGTTTGCAGTATTGTTTATAAGTTTTCCAGTCGTCCAATGGTTTAAAATAAATGGTAATTTTCGAGGGGTTTATTAAAGTTTAGGCGCTACAGTGGTTCAGTGGTTAAAACATTGGGCTCGAGTACGGAAGGTCAGGAGTTCAAATCCCCGGCTCGATGCTTCGTGGGCGCCCTATCCAGTCGCTTAAGATAGTTGTGTACCTGCGTTTAATTGAACAGGTGGTACTCGTGCGATTGTCAACTGCGTGATGCTCACCACATCACCACTTGTCATGAATTTTGCACACGACAACCGGGTGTGGGAGCAACGATGCGGGAGCTCTGACTTTCCGCCTTGTACGTCAAACTCCTTCATGCGGTGTAGAGCCTCACTATTATTATTATTATTAAGGTTTAAGTATTTTTGTGATAACTTCATCAAGGGCAATTTTTAATTCAATAGGCAGATCATATCGTCATATGGCTAGTATACAACGAAAAAAACAAGATGGCTGCTCGAATACGTAAATATTTAAGAAACACATAGGTTCATTATAGTTCCCGAAAAGCAAAGCCTTTGTCATCAAATCTGGCTAAACCATTAGAAAGTACAAAAATATATAAGCCATATATTTTCAACAACAATGGAAGCAATCTAAAAATTTAAATTCAAAAATTTTATTTTTTGGTTATAATACACAAATACAAGGCGAATCGGCTAAAAGAAATTATATATACATATACAGTGTGTCTCACTGTAGACGGCACCACCCCAGTACCTATTTTGTTTATATACTATCGATTCAAAAAATTTCTTTTTTCTGATTATACCTCTCACTAAACTGTAATTTTAGGGTATGTTACTTTCCCTTCACGGTGCAATTCTAGCCTACTAAGATTTAAAATAAACAACAAAATTGAAGAAGTCGTATTAGGAAAATTTTTACAACAAAATTTTGTTAATGAAAGTTGTTCAGAATCGTTCAAATAAGCTAAATCCAAAATTTAATTACAACCAAAAATATTGAAAATTAAATTTTTCTAAAAAGTTAAAGTCTGAGGTGAATTTTTTAGAAAAAAAAATTTTCAATATTTTTTGTTTGTAATGAAATTTTGGATTTAGCTCATTTGAACGATTCAGAACAACTTTTATTAACAAAATTTTGCTGTAAAAATATCCCTAATACGACTTCTTCAATTTTGCTGTATATTTTAAATCGTAGTAGGCTAGCATTTCACCGCGAAGGGAAAGTAATATACCCTAAAATTACAGTTTAGTGAGAGGTATAATTAGAGAAAAGAAAATTTTTGAATCGATAATATATAAACAAAATAGTGGGGTGGTGCAGTCTACAGTGAGACACACTGTATATATATATATATATATATATATATATATATCTGTGTTTTTGTAACAAGCTGAGCTCCGAACAAATTTAGGACAACCCGAGATCCGCCATAAGGAAAATGGGTATTAGAGTATATATCTTATTAATGACTTTATAATTAACAACTCAAGACCTACCCCTTTAGAGGGGAAACAATTATGGGATTTTAATGTACGTGATAAATAAATAACGATGCAAGATCCGTAACAGCATAGATAAAGTCGAGATCCATGTTTGTCTATCGGGAAATATATAACACAAGTGAGATCCGCCGGCGTTGCCAAAGATTTATGGTAACCTCGGCGCTACAGCTGTGTTAAGTGATATCTTGTTTATACGTATTACTGCCAGCCACTGCTGATTTGTGCAACGTGTGCAAATTGTGCTAAAACAGAGAGAACATGGTTTACCTTAAATGTTACGTATTTTAAACAAGGTTTTACTATCAATAGGTTTTTATCAGTACATTTTGTCAATTTTTCAATTTTATGTTATGGAAATATAATTAGAGCTACACAGAAAGCCACTTCTCCAGCCGAAAATTAGACTTTATCGACAGATTATTACTTGCCTTTTTTTTCGTACAATTTTTATGTTTTGTCGTAAAAACAACACAACAGGATGACTCAATCATTCAAAAAGTTATATAAGACGCTAAATTTTGGACAGTTAATTGTAATACACAGGGTGCATAAAAAGTAAGGAACCTCGATGCTGCAGCCTTAAATAATAACTTTACGTAAGAAAGTTTCTAACAAAAGTTTCTTATCAAGTTATTTGCCACAATTTGGCGTTTTTATTGTTTTTTGGGTTGTTATATGTTTTAGCTATGACGTCATCGAAATTTTTTTAAAATGGCAACCTGTACTTGTTATTGCATGACCAGTTAGTGCTTTTTATTCTCTATACATCCATGTAAAAATATCATACATTTGCATAATACACATTTCAAAAACAATCACGATAAACATTTATTTATGTCACTGGCAACATTTTTCATCAGGTACACTTATTGCAAGATAAACAAAAGGCAACAGTAAGCAATTGTTGGAAAATGTTTAAAATTGAACAAATGCAAATCTGTAATGGCAATTCGGTGACATTTAGCATTAATAAGTGATTAAAATTTAGTCTGTCCTGTGTTAAATACGAATTTCTAATCATGGTACGTTTAACAGAAACTGAACTTATCGAAATTTTGATGATGATCGGGCGCGGTGATAAAAAGAGAACTCACGACGATGTGTGCGCTTTATTTAATACTGTAGATCCAAATCGTGAAAAATTAATAGAAAATTTAGAGAAACGTGCCACGTCAAAGATTTTGATAAAATTGGCCGTCCAAAAATCGCAACAGACTATAAAATGTTGGACATTGTAGTTACAGTTTCCGAAAATCCTCATATTTCAACTCGACAATTAGCCCTGGATAATAATGTTAGTCAAGGAACTGTACTGAATATTTTACATACAGAAAAATTTCATCTTTATAAGGTGAAACTTGTTCAAGAATTATCAGAAGATGATTTTGATAGGAGAATTCAATTTTGTGAAGAAATGATGGACAGGTGCCATAACGACCAACAGTTTGTGAATTCTATTATCTTCTCCGACGAAGCTACATTTTCTTTAAATGGAACTGCAAATCGGCACAATTCCTGTTATTGGTCGCGACATAACCCGCATTGGATGGAAGAATTTACACACAGTATCCACAAAAAGTAAACGTGCGGGCGGGAATTATAGGAGACAGAATTCTTGGTCCTTTTTTCTTTGATGGCACATTAAATGCTGATCGGTATTTGGATTTTC
>JABXWE010008229.1:0-40541 GCA_014611495.1 Limonius californicus | reverse complement strand
GTGTTAGTGTTTTTGAGGACTGTATTTTTTACAGAAGAGTGCTACCTGAAGCTTTTAAGGTATTTAAAGGACACCCTGTATACATTAAGAACCAATATTATGAGCAAGACTGCGAACATATCTTTGAATATCTCTACCGTTCTCAAAATTTTCCGCTATTACATACTATTCGTTCTGCTCAATTACGATATTTGCGACTCTCGATTGGAAGTTGAAAAGACAAAAATTGTTCTATATTCGTAGTTCGTTGAGGTTTTGTTGTCGTTTGATTGCCTCTGTAAATTTTCATATGTTGGGATGGTCCGTTGAAAGTAACTTCTGGAAACCCCTATGCCAATCTTCAACAGTGTTGTTTGTTTTTGGTTCACCATGTAGAGTGCCTTCGTAACAATTCCACATAGGTAGAGAAAAATATGGTGAATGTCGTTGTCTTTTGATTTTGACGACCAATCCACGTGTCCTCGAAATAATCGATCACACCTTATGCTTCTTCAGGAAACACATTTTCATGAGACAAAACATCAAAATATGGAACTACATGTTCTTCAGGTACAAAGGCTAATGCAGGAAGCATTTTCATTTTTAGTGTAAAAGCGACATTTATCTCCTATCTGCTCTTCAAACCGTTTGTTTGGATATGCCAGAAAACACCTTGGCAGAAATGAAAAAGGCAGCCCCCGCGTCTTGTTTCGGGGTAAACATCACGCACAACATTAATTACCGCGCTTTCAAAATCCATCATTACTGCTTCTGGACTTGCATCAGGTATTAGTATTTGATTTTACGAAAAAGTTCACTATATGACTCTTCCCTTTTTTTGGTAAAAGCGCGTAAATTGGTGAAACAGCAGTATCACCTTGTAAAAAGTGTAAGGATAGTGTTAACAGACGTAAATTCCTTCTAGTAGAAAAAATAATTAGTCGATCTTCCGCATGCCCCTTGTCATACAATAAGAAGTTTTCCCTATTCTTACTGACCGCGAACTCTCTTGGAAATACAATGTTTTGCCGATGGTTTGGAACTTATGGGCCCAAATTTTCACCTGGTCGAACATTTTTGATAGTTCTTGTGATAGAACTTATTGCAGGTAACCTTGTTGTTACGGCTTCAGGAAGATTTGCTGATGCGCAGTTATTAGAAGTTGTGGCGTATATCTGGTAGATTTTGCACCATCTTAGATGGTATTATATATACTTGAGCAGTTCCCACACTTGCCGCATCAGCAATGCGTTTATGGGCATTGTTTATTTTACTTACATTGTTATTGAACGTTATCAACCGCGCCGAACTTTTGGAGATTTATGTTTTCAATACATTTTCTTATCTACCGCTTTGTTTTTTTATAAACAAAAAGCCTTCGGTAAGCAATTTGTTTTTGCCTTTTTCACTTTTAATAAATTTCATTTTGTTATCCTTTCCGTATAAATAATTGTATTCAACTAAACATGTTCGGGTTGAATTTTTTATTTATAAGGACCCTTTATCCTAAAAAGTCATTAGATCGCATAATTACAAATTGTTTATAGTGATATTTGCTGAGTAATGGAATTGTAAATAGGTACATTTGATAAAATAAGGACTCTCTGTCAAATAATTGGTAAGAAAAGTAGTTAAATCATTAGCAGCAAAGGTATAGAAAGAATTTATAACACGAGTGTCATTGTCTAACAAAAAGCATTAACTGGTATCATGTTAAGTTACAAAATCTTTAAAATAATAAATATTTGGTTTCCTTAATTATCCAATTCGAGCAACTTACCTTTCGAGGAACTTACCATTCGAGGAATTGTTATTCCAGCAACTGCTTTCAACCAGTTTTCCTGCACATCATGCAAGTCACTCGAAATGACGATATCCTTTCGCTAATCAACGCTGTTTTCCAGTCGCAACATATTCTAGTGATTGCTTGATTCTGTTAGCTGAAAGTTGGTGTATACCCTTTAGCTTGATATGAATGGACTATCTTATAATTTATTTAGTATCTTCTACTTAGTAGAAAGGTAATTTGTTTAGATGAATAAAGACATCAATCAATATTTGAAGAAGATGATAATTAGGGTGAGCAAAGTAGAAAAAATGTCATTCTAGGCTCTGCAACGCTAATTATGTATACTGTGGTGGAATTAAGAATTTATAATGTTTCTGTTACTTAAGTTTAAGTTCTGAATATTTATTGTATTATCTCTGAGTGTTGATAATTAAAATTAATAAGTACAACTCCCGATGTGACCATCAGCTCGAAGTCATTGCTAGAGAAAAAAAGCTTACAAAAACCCTGGGAAACGTTTAGAATCCCAACACTCGTTTTTAGCAAATTAAATTTTTGCGCGGTTATTAATTTTCTTTTAAGGAATAATAACATTTCATACTTACACTTCCATTTTCATTGTTCCTTTGTATAGGGTATTCTACTAATTAATTAATAATACATTCAAGATCTTCTTCCAAGAAAAAAAAGTGAAGTATTTTTTATATTTCATCAGCAATTCTCAGTTCTGAGACAGTTGATTTGTTTAATGATTCTTGTAGTTTCGAAATTAAATATTAACAAAACAGCAGGATATTATGTTGTTAAAACAAATGGTGTGGATTTTTTAGGGCATTAAGATGGTGTACAGTTGTTGTTGATTTAGGAAACATGGGATGCAGAAGTTGTTGTAGTTAGCTGATGTGGTGTGAAAAAGTTGTGCATCACAAAAGAAAATAATTATTTCTTGAAGTTTAGCTACATTATTGGCATAGTTTCCAAAAATTACTTTTTTTAGTGTTTGATTTTAATGACTATATCAACTTATCTTATCTAAAAATTCAAACTTGAAACACCTTCTGTCATAACAAATTAGCATTTGTTTGACTTATTTTCTATTATGACTTGATTTAACAGAACAATGATAAAAACAAAGAAATTCTTTGTAATTACATAACGGTTGGAAATAACACATGGGTTTATTAATATATTTAGCTTCGTATAGCATCTTGCATCACACCCTTAAGTTTGGACCACACCTTTTGAATTACCCTGTATACACCTGCAGGTACTATGGATTATTCAGTTGCATTTTGGACGTTCTTAACAGTGGCAAAATGCCATCCGAAAAGAAAACGTTCAAATTATCAGATGAAAAACGATATGAAATAATTTTTCATCATAAACAAGGCGCTTCCAGTCGTGAAATAGCTATGAAACTGCTGTGCAATCAATCTACAGTTATTAGAGTGATTAAAAAAATACTCTGAGATGGAAAAAATTGAAGATAAATCCCGCAGTGGCCCTACAAAAAAAAAACATTAGTGAAAAACGACAGTGTATTGCAGAGGACAAGCCTGGTAGATAGAAGTCTTAATTCCACAGATTTAACCAAAATATGGTCCGAAGTTACTGGTTTATGCACTTCTACTGTAAGACGGAGACTTCTTAAATCTGGATTTAGAAGTTACAAAGCCCGGAAGAAACCCCTCCTATCAGGAAAATAAAAGCTTCACAGTTTGAGATCGGCAAAGGATCGCCATTGGGCCCCAGAACAATGGGAGAAGGTATTATTTAGTGATGAATCTACCTTTAACATTAACAATCATGCTGGAAACGCATATGTCAAAAACTTTCCTGGAGAATATTTTTCACGACAGTGTGTTCTGCTAACAATTAAACATTCAACTTCTGTCATGATATGGGGCTGCATGTCTGCTGAAGGTGTTGGTATACTGCAGGTTATATCTGGCATGATGAATGCAACCAAATAGATTGATGTTCTACAGGAGAAGATAATGCTCCTTGCAGTAAAGATTGTTCAATCTTGGATGTCGATATTGTTAAAAGAATAGACTGGCTAGCACAATCCCCGCACCTAAATATAGAAAACTTATGGTAGAGAATTTCTGACATTATTTCAAGAAAGAAAACCACAAAATAAGTGGTATTAATCTAATCCTTAATTTTGCCTGGTATTGCTGCATTACGAAGGAAGAGTTACAAAAACGGGTGAGTTCTATGCCAAAAAGGTGTGAAGTAGTTATTAGAAACAAAGAAAGGCCTATTAAGTACTAAAATAATTTAAAATTAATTAGTGTGTATTGTAATAAACGTTTACGTGTATACTACGTTATTATATAAATATAATGTACAATTTTTCTGTTTTTGAATAAATTTTATACATCGAATTGTTTCCGTTCTTTATGGATCAACGTTTGGACTATTATTATTACTAGTATTGTGTTTGAGTACCTGTCTTATATTTGCAATGATATAATACTAAATATAAAAAAATGGGTTAAACTGCAATTTATCTATTATTATATTATTTGAGCAACTGATGCAGAACTTTTTCATACCACAGCATGCTTCAATCTCATCCGCTTTTGAACGAAAAGGATAATCAATGTAGGATTATTCCCCACAAGGGAGCGGGCCGTTATAGGGGTCAGTCGGGTTCCGCATTGGAACCCTAAGCCTCTCTTCAGCCAGTAAGGATGGAAAGACCAGGAGAATGGGATAATAAAAACTACGAAAAACCCTAGTCAAGACAGACGGCCCGGGGTTCGAACCCAAGTCCTCCCGAATGAAAGGTTGTTATGTTTATTTAAAATTTGCCGCTTCCTTTGAATTGGTCACAATCCAATTGCCGCTCCATAAGAATTAAAAACGTTATTTTAATTGCCAATTTTATGATGGTTACAGTTTTCGTTATCAATTTATGACCAGACCAGTCTCGAGGATTTTCTTTGTAAGCTAGATTCGCCGATCAGACAGGACTTCTAGGAATTTCTTTGTTAAACAGTGCTAGCATTTAAGAAATGTTTTTAAGCTTCTCTCGAAGGTCACACGTGGTTGCTTTTGTTCTAGAACAAATTAGGCTAGGAATTCTGGTTGCAGCGCGGGGAAGAAGTCAGTAGGCACTAGACTCTTGGGCTGAAACGACGTTTTTTTTCTGATAACGGGCCTTTTCGCGGCTGTTCTGCTATAACATATCGTAGTTTTGCTTTAGGCAAAAAGAGATCTTGGACGAAGTCGGATTTGAATATATATTTAGCATTGTTAGCCCTAATATAGAGCAATTAAGTGGAATTGTTCTTTCGATTTATTCGGACACAAGCGAATTGATCCCGTGAAAGTTGTGCTTCATTGGTTCACTAGTTTGATCCCGTGGAAGTAGAGGTAAACTATGTTCCCAGGGTCGTATCAACGGATGTTTCGTCCCAAAGTTTTCTGAAGTCGTCTACCCTTCTTTTCCTTCCGGAGCGGGGAACAACCCAAGACTGTACCTGCATCTGTTCAACACCTCGAAATTGTGCTTGCCTGCATCAAAATTCAAGGTAAAGAACTGAAGTTTTGTGTTTTGTGAATAGAAACCTTAAGCGCTAACTTGCAAAATTCAACGTAATTGAACCCTTTTGTTGGAAACAAGAAGCGACCTTCAGTCGCCGATTGTCTTTGTAGTACACATATATTTATATATATATATATATATACTGTGTTTTCCCTGTAAGCTCCGGTGTCGCTGGCCACGTAGGTGTTTGAAAAAGGTAAATTACGTGCACCAGTCCCTTTGCTTGAGCGCTCAAATTGACTTCTGTAAAATAGAGTTATTAAAAACACCTTTTGCTGTCATTCTTGTTGTATTGCCAATAATTTCATTATATGTGTTTTAAAATCCCGTATATCTTTTATTATTTTGTATTTGTACTTGTTTGTGCATGAATTTTGCAAGCTTCATATATATAGGAAGAGGCACAATAAAGGTGAGTCCGATTCCCGTAAGCTGCTGGCCTCTCGACCTTCATGAGGACCTACAATCAGCTGTATTTCGAAGGAGGCGCCCACGAATTTTGACCCACTCTGTACACAACTCGGAAGATTTTCTCCCGTAAGCGATTTCCGTGAACTGCTCCTACTCCTCTGAGCTAAGCTGTAGGCCTTTCTCTACCTATCCGGTTGCGGGTCGACGAAGAGCTCGTTTGGCCCGTAACAAGGTAAACGCTCTACCGCTGAAAATTGAAAATTTTCTAAACTATGTTGTGCTTGTTAACAATCGGATTTCTTTCTTATAACTACTAGATTGTTAGGGACTTGTCACAATTAGGAAGACAAAGTTTTGGTAGACCGAACAAAAGATTAACGGATTTGATGTCTGGAAATTCCAGGTTCTATGTATTAAAATAGCAAGAATAAGAAAAAGAAGAAAAATATTAATCCAGTGAAGTGAGTTTTCAAAATATCTGCAATAGATGTAATAATGAATCGGTAGTATTGTTAAAATTGCTTCTTTGAAATACATCAACATCAAGTGTGTTGTATTGTCTCTATTCTCAACAAATTCTTTGAGTTTTTATTATACTTAGAGATTTTTGGAGTTACAGTTATTTTGCGGAAATAGCTAGGTCGATCCTTAAGATATATTCCAACGTATGGCAAGACATGGCATTCGTACAGTGGATTGGAAGAGCTACCTCGTGGGAAAAGTACGTACGGTAATTAACTAAACAATTTAAAATAGTGTTCAGTCCTTTAAAATAACGCATCACTGCTGTCATCAATTGTGACTGATCTTTTCAATTTAATTAGATAGTATTAAGTTCCATAATTGTTAATTATAATTATTATATTAAGATTATACTTTTAACAATAGATACATAAGATTTGAGGATTTAGTTATGTAAATGTGTATTAATTTGACATAATATTACGACTTGCTGATATTTTCACGGCGAAGTGTACTATCGTCATGAAATGCTGGTGAATGTAGGTAGCAAGAATACAACTGTACAATGTATAACCCAACTTTCTTCTTGCGATCGAAGTTACTCTGATTCATACAAATACATAAGAAATTGCACCCTGTGTCATGGACGTGTTTAGTTTGCCTTTTTATTGGTGCGGGCTTTAGCAACGAAAATGTTGACACCGCTGGAAACATATGAAGCTAATATAGATAATTATATTTTGATTTTCCCAAGGGTATTTTGAGAAACTGCCAGTAACTATTCACTCCACAGCTAGTGGTGTAATGTAACGACAGTTTTTATTAAGTTGATACGATTAAAAGGTTATAAAAGTAAGAAATTCGCAATAGCTAGAACAGTAAATAGAAAAAAAATTAGTTTGTAAGACATTTTGTAGGAATATTATAAAGTTAATGCAATTGCAAGCGGACAACAATTTATTGAGTTCGTACAGACAAAAATTCTCAATAAAACGCGTGTGCCAAACATAGTAGGCAGTTCATTGGAAATACGCAATCCATTAGCGTTCTCTGATGGACACCCATTAATTTTCATTACACATCACGTTGCTATACGTTTATTATGTTATATGATCGTTTGAATTAGTTGTTTGTCCCCTGAATAATGGGCGTATAAATGTTTACTACTTAATCAAATGGATTAGCTTTATTTCATTTAGCAATGGGACATGGGACAAACACATTAGATAGAAATGACAATAAAATATAACAGCAAGAAAGTACAGAGCCATTATTTGCATTACATTATTGAACTATTTGCTCTTTCTTTATTGTGGGTACTATTGTTAAACAGCTGTTTTTTTTTTGTAATCATTAACATTATAAGAATGGCAATTCTGTTATGATCATGCAATATTTAAAAGAGTTTTAAACCATTACATACGTACATAAAAAAATGTAAAAGTAAATAGACGAACAACCAAAAACTTGGAGAAGAATCATAGAAACTAAATGCTCAATATTTTGAGTAAGCTTTTAAGTTTAATGAAAATATATAATGCACTGCTTCAAGGGCGTGCGGGCGTCTCTTACATACTAGCCATTCGCGCAACATGCACCCTAAACTTAATTAAGTGTAATACGGTCGCCCTAGCCGGGGCTCGATCACGCGGCCTTCGGACCACATTTCACTGTGACCTCGACTGCCAGCGCGATCCCAATTTAAACTTGCTTGTGCAAGTTCCAATGCGATCGTCGTTATATACTGTAAATTAGAAAGTTGATATGTACGAATAAGTCCAGAAATCCTTAGTCTTTACAGATTGTTATTCATTATTTGCCACAAAAACATAAGATAGTAATGCTTATGATCTCCATGAACAGCTACAAAGGTTTGATTCTTGCTGGCATGGATTGAGTCAAATAATTAGAGTTCTTGTGGCATTGCACCTCATTCCTTTTGGAGAGCAATTTATACCAGAATTGTACGCGCAGCAACAGGTCTTTCTAATGCATCCCATGCATTTTCGAGGGGATTACCATCAGGAAAATTTGTTGGCCAGTCCGTTCTATCGATTCCCATTTCATCGAACCAGTTGTTCACGATCTTTGCTCGATGTGGACGACCATTATCATCCACAAACATGTATTGTTCTTCCACTGCTGCTACGTATGTAAGAACAATGGGTCGCAGAATCTCATTCAGATACCTTTGCACAATAAGAGAGCTATTCCGAATGAAAAAGACTCGTATGACTCTCCAGTATTTATCCCGACCCATACATAACACCGCAACCTCCACATTGGCCGTTCCCGGACAAATTGTGATTATTTCGGGATCCGGGTTCACGCCATAATAAAACATTGCAAAGTGAATCTTGACTCGTCACTAAACAACTCGTCCCCAGTCATTAAGACCCCAATTTCTATGCTCTTCTGCTCATATTCTTTGGGATCTTTTATGATTTGCAGTAAGTGGAATGCTAACCTTGTATTGGTACCAGTTTTCTAATGACTGTAGCAAACTCACCTCGAAGCTAGTTTGCATTAAGAGTTAGATTTCTACGTGTAAGTTGCGCGTTTCCAAAAAGCAAGCTGATAAATTACACTTTGGCTCACCCGAAACACTTGTGCAACAGCTTCCAGTTAATCTACGGCCCTCTAAACATCTAATTTAGACTTACGGCGGTGTTCCGTTTTTAATTGCAATTAAAATTATAAATCACCACTAGTAATCACGGAAGTGAAAATCTGAACTGTGACCAAGAGCGTGTGGACGCGCCACTTTACTACCATCCAGCGACAACCATAATTCAACTTGCAGAAACGAATGAAAACGGGACAAAGCTTTCGGTTTCCTGTTTAAAAGGGTTGCAGTTGAAGTACAAAAATATTTGCAGGTGTTATTTCAACTGCCTGTTTCGTTTAAAATTCAGTTAAAAATTGCTATATACTATTTCTTTTCTAAGAATGTTTGTTGATCAGCGTAAAACAAGAAGTTCTGAGGATACTGCATTTATTGTAAGAATAAAGTCATACATTCTCATATTTCTGAAATACGGAGAATACGTTTAAGCAACATAAAACACCAATATGGCAGACTTAGATGATAAGAAATGTTTTTAAAAGATCTGATTAAGGCTACTGTTATTAAATAAACGAGGGCCTTAAGAATTCGTATAGCTCCATTTTCAACAACGCTACAAAATATTCAGGATATAGATAAAGCTCAAAAATGCAATAGCACAGTTACAAATAAGGAAATTTTTTACTACCGTCTTGTACATAGAGTAAAATATTTATTCTAGTAGTGGCAGAGAGGGGGCCTCGATCCGCTGGGGCGTTCGAATCTCAGTCGGAACGACCGCATTCCGCTTAGTTAAGTTTAGGGTGCTTGTTGCATGAATGTTTAGTATGTAAGGGACGCCCGCACCCTCCTGAAGTAATGCGAAAGCGGTTCCGGGGGGCGGTAGTATGAATAAATGAGAAAAAAAAAAGTAGTGGCAGAGAGAACTATTTTGCAGCTTTCTACATCATCCCCGCCGATGCGATTGATTTAATTTAGTTGTCACTGTCATCGTGACTGTTAATGTTTTTTGACTTTCCGTTGTGCATACAACGAATAATTATGAAATTTTTTCGTCATGAAAACGTAACCCCGGTTATAAATATCAAGAGATCCAAAAAAAGCTGATCCTCAGCGGGCTGTGGAATGAAAAGCCACGTCTTTACTAGACTAAAGGAATGTTTACGATGTCAGATAAATTAGTTATCTTTTTTTTAATACGAATCTGACAGATTGTTAAAATGATTTTTAATACATTTCATTATTGAATTTTACTTTCGGAACGGCTTTCAAGCTGACAGAGAATGGACCTATTCGATTCCTCCTTGTTTTGTGGAATTCCGAGAGAGGTATCCCAATGAAATTATTACATACCGAAAATTTTAAGCTTTGGTTAAGAATTTAGTCAGTAATTTTCGAGAAACTGGAAGTGTTGGAAGGAAAGAAGGGTCTGGTAGGCCAAAGAAGATAGTACCTGCTTTAATTGAAACTGTAAGACGAGGCTCCAAAAACACCAATTAGACATTTATGCCAGCAAGTTGATGATTTAAGTTACAGTACATGCCAAAGAATATTGAGACAAGCTTTGCATCTCCATCCTTACCGATTTATTTCCGTTCAGGAGCTTTTAGAATAGGATTATCCAAAAAGAGTTCAGTTTTGTTGTTGGTTTTGGACAATCTCAACGATGAGTAGTTAAATTTAACCTTTTTTAGCGACGAAGCCTGGTTTTACCTTAGTGGGTATGTTAATTTACAGAATATGCGGATTTGAGTAGCGAGAATCCACACGTTACAATTAAAGCTCCCCTTCATTCACAGAAAATAGGAGTCTGGGTTGGAATAATTCGTCGTAGGTTAGTTGGGCCAATGTTTTTCGAAAACTGCAACAAGGTACAGGAACGAATTATTGCAACCTTTCTTGAATGAACTTCACGATGATGAGCTACGGGATGGTTTTCTGCAACAGGATGGCGCAACAGCTCATGCAGCTGCAGATACAATTAATTGTTCAGGCGAATATTTTGATGACCGAATCATTAGTAGGAATACTGCAATACCCTGGCCCCCTCACTCTTCTGATATTACTGTTTTGCTTTTCTATGGCCCTATTTGAAAAACACCATTTTTAAAACTCCAGTTAATGATTTAAACGAACTGAAACTTAGAATTGAAGAAAACTGTCAAGAAATTAACAACTCACCTCAATTATTACAAAATGTTTTTGAGGGTATGAGAAGACGAGTTTAGAAATGTTTGGAGGAAGAAGGCAGAAATTGTCAACATTTGTTGTGATCATTACCTACATCAGCTTTATTCATTTCTTTTACTGTTGCTAAATAAAAGATTTCTGCTCCTAAAAATGACGTTTCATTATTTAATTCCAGCTAACACAACCTAACCTGAAATTGACATTATAAACATTCCTTTAGTCTAGAAAAGATGTGACTTTTCATTCCACAACCCGCTGGGGATCAGCTGTTTTTGGATCTCTTGGTACTATAATGCTTAACGCTCCTTAATGAGTCTTTTGTCAATCACAGACAATTTCGATACATTAATCAAATTGAATGCGCAGATGTTTTAACAGAAGGGTGTACCATTATTGTCATTCAAAGTTTTGTACAAAATTGGCGTATCATGCAACTAAATAGTTTCTCAAGGAAGTATAATGAGGATGTCAGAAACCTGGACATTTAGTGCATACGGTTACAAGGCAAATATGTGTGAAAGTAGATATAGTAATTTTTTTAATATAGAGGGTCTCAATGTGAAATCGTTCAATGTTTTATATCTCTGAAATTAAAATAGGCATTACGCTTTCCTAGAAAATGTTTCTACCACACGGAGGAGGAAGCATCATAACTTATAAGATAATTTTCCCCATTCAGCCCCTTATGTTCTAAGTACCCCAACGAAAAAATTTCAAATGGTAACACCTATCTTGTAATCTAATTTTTTTGTTGCGGTATCTAGAGCTTAAGGGGTTCAATGGGGAAGCTTACTTTATGAGTCATGGTGATTCCCCCTCCATGTTACAGAAACGTTTTCTACAAAAGTTCAATACCTATTTTACTTCTTGAGCTGTAACAAATAGTACAAATTCAAATTGACAGCTTGTACACCATTCGTACAATGTTACAACAAAATAACGTATCCTATTTTAATCACGCTTGGTGGTAAGAAGCAAAAAATTCTACTGCCCATTTCTTGTCTTACACGAGAATTCAATTTAGATGGTGTGTTCTTGGAAATGGTAAATTGCTGTTTCGGGCGTTACTGCGGTTTAGATATTACACGGTGTATGAGACAAATTTTGCATTGGTGGTTTAAAGCAAGGGTCGGCAACCTTTTCAAAGAATCGCGCTACTTGAATAACCAAAAGTGGTGGCGGGAAGGTGGGGGCGACACTATCTTAACCCGTCGTGAGATGGTATATTTTTCGATCCATGAAGTCTCCTGCAAAAAGGGTGTCAGAGCTGGAGTGGCGAGGCTCCGGGTATGTACCCTCTATGCAGTATTTCAGTAGGTGTGGTGGCAGTCACTACTTTTCTGGTGAGTACTTGCGAGCTGTTGAGGTTGTAGTATACCACGTTATAGATTCACTATTACACAATCAGTTTTGCGATTAGTAAAATCAATAGAAGAAACCAATCGGAATGTGTCAGTCGACAATTGGCCCTCGAAAAAAAAGCTTTTTACTTTTATTTATACTTCTTTGCTCATGTTAGTAAATTGCTTCCTAATTGCTCACCATTTTATGTTATGTTACGCAATTTAGTATTCTTGTATTTAAGTAAGTAAATATTAAACCACGAACGATAAAGAATAATGTAAGCTGAGCCAATAAGGAAACCGTAGATCTGGTAAAGGTAAAATACGAGCGTTCCGTTGATAGTGACTGGTACAATCGACCGCCGTAACGGGACGATAAGGTGTTTTTTACGAAACATTTCGCGGGCTGTACGAAAAAGTTTTTTTACGAAATGACGCCGGCTGCGGGTTGCCGACCCACTGTTTAAAGTATCTATTAACGTAGTTTAGTGCGTTATCGTAGTTAAAATGTAATTTTTAAAATTAGAACATTACAGCTCTTGGCAAACGCTTTGTAATTAATTTTCTGTACCTACTTGTTCAGTTCTGAGTGTATTTTGTTTCTGTTATTTTTTTGAAGTGGTTGCGCTTTTAGTTTTCACAGAATAAATTATTCAGTAACTGCAAGAATACAATTCCTAATCCTCTTCTTAAGTGCTTGCTGAACTGAGGTTGGCGTTCATTACTCTAAATTTCTTTCTTTGCAGGGCTTTGTGAAATAAGTCCGTTCGTTTATGTTTATTAACTGTGGACGCGTGTGAAGTTTGTTGAGTACTTCTTCATTCGTTATTATTTGTACCCATTCTATTTTCAGTATTCTCCAGTATTGCCACAGCTGAAGATATTGTATTCTGGACATGTTTTTCGTTTTTCAGGGCCTATGTTTCGGTTCCACAAACAAGCTTAAGCTACACGTAACAAATTTCTAAAAATCAATGCAGAATAGATAATATGTCTCTTTATTGAAGCTTAAACCTCGACGGAAAGTAATATCCGAATTGTATTACTTTATATACGATCAATAAAATTTGTGGTAAAGGTTGGCAATGGAAAACAAAGAGAATGTTTTTACGCGAACCATACAGTTTATCACTTATTGCAATTATTTACTAGATATGAGCGAATAGTTCAATTATTAATTAATATAATAATTTAAAATTCGTATAGATTCGATAGTTTTACACCTAGTAAAAGTGAGTATCAAACTGCTTAATCGACATGGATGGATTTTTATCAGTTCTTTCAAGATATTTAATAATTGGTGATGTATTGGTTGTTTTAGGTTGTCTGCCTATTACTACATTGAAGTTTTTGTAACTAAATCTACACAAGGAATTTTCTAAAACTATGGTAGATAATTTAAAAATGCAAATCATCTATATCAGCATGTATTTAATTACTCCTAGATTATTTGATGTATTATGAAAAGTGTTAACGGTATAACATTGATATTTATGTGATGTTATTCAAATAGTTGTAAATTCTAATATAACAGTGAGATCATTTCTGTCGTTGTTTTTCAATTTACTTCTATATAGAGGTCTACAGCGTCGTTCATGATTGTTAATTATTTTAAGATCATAATTTTATGAAGAAATAAATAATTCTTGTCGACAAGTACGTTGTAAATATGCGTAACTGTTAACTAATTACTCTTATAAATGTGTATCATTTTCGAATAATGTGCCATATAGTAAATTGCAGTAGATAGTGTATTCAATAACCATATTCAAACAATATGTCGTAAAGATAATTTGCTTTATTTGCATCGAAAATTGTGCTGGTCCGATGCGTATACATACGCCTTTAGAAATGGGGACTTATAGGTCGGACATCAACAAGGGTTTGTGGTAGCAGAAAATTTGAAGTAGATGGAAGGGATACCGAATGAATATACAGATTGGACAATCAGCTTAATTATATGAGCATTTAACACGAAAAGCTCCCATTGGTGAAACCTTTTTATAGTAAATAAGTAAAAAACAAAAAATGTTAAAAATTCCATACATTTTATAAATCGTTTAAAAAACGGAGGTTTTTGACATACACGCAGTTCGGCTTAGTATTTCTATAGTTGTACCCCAAAGAAAAAATCTAGTGGAGTGATATCGTAACTTCTTGGTGGCCATGGATGTACAGTACACTCCTCTTCCAATTCGGTTTCTCCAAATACACCATTTAAATAATTCCAACTGTAGTGAGCAAGATAGGTATCATGTTGGTAGTAAAGTTTGTATCATACATTGTATTCCACATATTTCAAAACCCCGAGTAAAATGTATTGTAGGAAATCTAAGCAATGTTGTTCAGTTAAATTTTCAAGAAAGGAGTGTGGTCCAATAATTTGGTTGGCTACTATACCACACCAAACATCTACAGAAGAAATTCTTTAAAAATAGATAACATGTATCCAGCAGGAGTTATGCTTATTCACTTCAACATTGAGTGAGAATTTTGCATTATAGTTAAACAAATCACAATTTAGAAAAATTGGACCCAAAAGAGGTTGATTATGAAAAAAATGACAAAATTTAAATATTCTCTTTTTGGAAGAGTGGTTAAAAAACATAGAAGAATAAACGACTGATTTAAATGAAGTGCAAAGTGGCTTTAGAGCCGGACGATCGTTTCTGGATTACAGTATTACTTAAGACAAATAATAGAAAAGCTCAAAAAGAATCTAGAAACGCATATGATTGTTATAGACTTTGAAAAGGCCTATGACAGCGTCCCAGGAAGCAAAATATAACAGGCAATGAGGCGTCTACGGATTAAAGAAAAATTGACTAATATAGGAAAACAAACATATTTCAAACATTTAGGAAAGGTAAAAATACGAAAATGGACGAACCAAAAAATCAGTAGCTCAAGAGGTTTGAAATAAGGAGGTACTTCATCACCTCTTCTTTTCAATGCATTTCTGGACAAAATTAAATTAGAATGGATTCAGAGATGTACCCTTAAGGGGATACCGGTGTCGGACGAAGTATTAACATACTTTGTTCCATGATATGATAATTATTTCAGAAAAAGAAGACGACATAATACACATGATGAACTAAAAAACACAGCAGAGAAAAGAGGACAACTGCAGGAAACCGAATACATGTGTATAAGAATAGAAGATATGCACATTAAGGTAGATAATGTAGATATTAATTAAGCGAAATGCTTTAAATAGCTCGGATCAATAATATCAAGGGATGGAATAATAATAGAATACGTTGAAAATAGACTAAGAAGAGGCAAAACAGCTATTAGAGTTTACACGAAATAAGTTGGAATACAAACTTAAGAAAGAGGGCGAAAAAAATATATTCCATAGTATAGAATAGAGTATTACGCTATATAGAGGTGAGATGTAGCGTTCTTCTACACCCAAATTACTCCAATCAGCAACTATCTTCTGGAACTACAATAGAAATATATATCTTGGACCCTCCTCCAGAAAATTCCTATCGCCACAGAAACCCTCTAAATTTCTCATAAACCCTCAAACCGCACTTTCGTCCTTGTCAATCGCATTCACAAAAAAACCCGGAGGCAATTCAAATACCTCCAGACTGCTCTCTTTTCATCTCTGTACCCTGATCTCTTTGACAACCTCATTGTCCTAGTGAAAGAAACTTCACTAACAATGAGGTGATCACACACTACACTAATTTAAAATAACCTGCAATACCAATGCCAGAAACAACGAAAACGGAGTCCACCACACCAGGAATCAAGAACCAGCTTCCATCAACAAACCACTCAACAGCAATCCACCCAGGAATGAAGAGCCAAAAGGTTAGAATGGCCTACCCACTAAATTTAACTAGACATATACAAAGTGATTTTTTATAAAGTCAATTGCAGCAAGCCTAGAAAAAAAGCTATTCCGTCTGCAGTCAGCTGTAATGAGCTTTGAGTGACATTTACCTGTATGTCAAACTGTGTGACAGTTCAGGTAGTTAAAAATTTTGGCCCAACAAAATGTGAAAATGAACAAGTATTTAGGTGCAACTGATTTTTAATTTATTAAGGTAAGTAAATTACAGGTTTTTCGTCAAGATTTCTTTCTGTTACAATTTTCATATTGTCAGATTCTAAAGCTTAATATAGACGGGACAATCCCTAGGCTACTGCAATTGACTTTTTAAAAATCACTTTGTATAATAACATGCAATATCTTAAGTTTCTTAAAAAACGTATTTCAAAGGCACGGTCTTTTGCTGAAAAAAAAAATAGGGATAAAATTAGAACTGCTGAATTAGACTATATGACAAGCAGGACAGAATATGGAGAGAAATAGAAATAAGCTCGTCAAAACAAGAAATTTGGAAAACCGGGTAAAGTGGTATAGAAATATGGAGAGGATGACGCAAGGTCAATGGCTGAAAAGGATTTTGAACTGGCATTCACTAGGAAACAGATGAAGAGGTAGACTTTCAATCAGGTGGAAGACGCACGACCACTAGGTGGCGCTATTGAGATGTGTCATTACTATTTCCGTAACATTTGACATTTGTTCTTGTGAAAATAGTGGCAGCTTAGAAATTGACCGAGTAGTTTGTTGACAGTGAGCGTTTAAAAAAAGTAATTTTGTTAAAAAAATGGAAATTTCACGTGAAGGATTTCGTTGGATGATTTTTTTACGGTTTTAGTAAAGGCGTAACTCAACAACAATGCATAGAATCGCTTCGTTTAACATTTGGTAATGAAGCATCATCAGAAAAAACTGATTACAATTGGTTTGCAGAATTTCGTCGTGGTCTTGCGTCCGTCAGGGGTGAATTTCGTGAAGGTCGACCAAAATCGGTTGTTATTCCAAAAAACATCGATGCTGTGCGCTACATGATTGAAGAAGATCGGCATGTGACTTACAGTGGGATATAGGCATCCTTAGGCATATCGAAGACTGCAGTACATTCGATTTTGCATGAACATTTAGCTGTGGAAAGATCTGTTCCCGATGGATTCCGCATAATTTGACCGAAGCTCCAAAAAAGGCTCGTGTTAATTGGTGTAAGGAAATGCTCAAAAAATTCGACCGAGGAACTGCACAATCCGTATACAACATCATAACAGCTGATGAAACTATTCGTATGAACCGAAAACTAAAAAACAATCCGCTGTTTCAGTGTTCCAAGATGAACCGAATCCCACAAAAGTTGTTCGGTCAGGAAGGGAAAAAGGGTCGCTTGTTTTTTTCGGTTATATTGGACATGTCACAACCATTTATTTAGAGGATCGAAGAACAGTTAACGCTGAATGGTATAAAACAATTTGTTTGCCAGAAGTCATCGACGAAATCAGGAAAACAACCGAAAACGCCGTATTATTCTTCATCATGACAATGCCAGCTCTCACACAGCATCAAACAATAGATTATTTGAAGAAGAAATACATCGAATTAATGTCTCATTGCCCGTATTCACCCGATTTATCGCCTAACGACTTCTTTGAGTTTCAGAATGTCAACCAAAAAAGCGATTTTCATCACCTCAAGAAGCTGTTGAAGCCTTCAAAAACCATGTTTTGGAGATACCAATTCAGAGTCGAAAAAATTTTGAGAATGGGTTTGAATGCAAAAAAGTTTATTTTTCTGCTTTCTGTAAAAGCTTAAAAGACTGCCCTCGTATACACTAAACGGCAAAAAAACCGGATCACTTACAATTTAATGATTTTATTTATTTATTTTATTTTATTATGCAAATATAGTGGTCAAAATAGGTAACTAGCAGTAGGTTACAACATTTTCACCAGTTTCAGTTCGTTTAATAAGATTTAATAGCATATTATTACAAAAAATAGAGAAAACTAAAAGTTGACAAAAACTCATTTTGGTAAAAACAACAAACAAACTTATTGGAAAGGCTGTCAATAGCGCGTGTTTCCTCCTCTTGCTCTTATTACAGCTTCCATCCTCCGGCGCATACTTCGAATGACGCCCTGAATGTCGGTTTGAGGAATATTCTCCCACTCTTCCTGCAATCCGAGGATCGTTTACATTTTCCGGAACGACTGCACGACTCTTAATGCGTTTTTTCAACATATCCCAGACATGCTCTATAGTCTATAGGGTTTACGTGGGGGCTGCGCGCTGGCCAAATCATACGATGGATTTGCACTTGCTCAAAATATTCTGAAACGATACGCGCCGCATGTAGACGGGCATTATCGTCCATAAAATAATACGAACCCATCTCCAATAAACGGAGCGTATGGTACAAGATGTTCCGAAAGGATCTCTTCAATGTACCTATGAGCATTCAAAGATCCATTTTCGATGAAAACTAGCTGTGTGCGGGCGTTAAAATACATATATGCCAGCCCAGACCATTATTGAGTCTTTGGGAAACGGTGTTCTTGGAGAAAATGTACATTCGAAGTAGCGTTCTCTTGGCTTTCTCCACACTTTCCCTCGCCTATCTGGGGACCTTACAATGATTCGGGACTCGTCTCCGAATAGAACATTGCCCCATTGCTGCTCTGTCCAATCTACGTGTTGTCTTGCAAACTGTAGCTCAGCAATTCAATGTTGAGCGAGCAATTATGGGCCTGCTGCTGGTTTGAAACATTTAGACAAGAAATACCAGAACTTAAAATTAATAGAAAGAAAAATAAAAAGAAATGGAATGTGGAAGCCCTAAGTAAGGAAGAAGAAAGGGAAAATACAGAAGAACAATAGAGGAGAAGCTCGCCAACCAAACAAGAGAAGAGGATGTCCAAAATGAGTGGAATGCGCTAAAAGAAATAATTATAGCTGGAACAAAAATGTTAGAAACTAAAAAGACAGGGAAAAGTAAAGACTGGTATGACAAAGAATGCGAAGAAGCAGTAGAAGAAAGGAAGCAAGCAAGACTCAACTGGTTACAAGATCAATCAAAGGAAAGGGAGGAATATTACAGAAGAGCAAGGAACAAAGCAAATGACGTATGTAGGAAAAAGAAAAGAGAGCAACAAAAGGAACAGTTGGAAAAGATAGAAGATTTATATAATAAAAGGAACACAAGGGAATTCTACAAAAATATAAGGAGGGAAAAACAAGGATACCAATCCCAGACACTCATAATGAGAAATAAAAAAGAATTATGCGTAGATGAAGAGCAAATATCAAACGCTTGGGCAGGGTACTTTGAAGAGATACTGACAGAAGAGACAAAGGAGCTCCCATGCACAAATCAGGCATATCAAGAAGAAGACATAACAACGGCACCCACACAAGAAGAGATACGAGATATTATCAAGGAAATGAAAAATAACAAGAGCTCCGGCCCAGATGAAGTAGAAGTAGAACTAATTAAATACGCGGGGGAGGAGTTGATAAAGAAAGTGTATGAAGTTATTATAAAAGTATGGGGAAGGAAAGAAATGCCGGAATAGTGGCTCCAAGCAATTATATGTCCCATATATAAAAAGGGCAACAGGCAAGAAATGAAGAACTACAGACCAATTGCCCTCTTAAACGTAGCTTACAAAATTTTAGCACATGCAATTAAAAGAAGACTACAAGAAGAAGCTGAGGGAAAAATTGGTCAATACCAAGCAGGTTTCAAGAAAGGGAAAGCAACGGTGGACAATATTTTCATAATGAGACAAATACAGGAGAAATATAGGAAGAAAAATGGAAGGATCTATACCCTGCTGATTGATTTTAAACAGGCATACGATAGAATCGTTAGAGAAAAGAATGTGAAAGCCTTAGAAGAACTGGAATTCAGAAAAGAAACAATAGACCTGATAAAGATGACCTTAACGGGTACGTCAGGCCGAGTAAGAAGTCATGGAGTATTAGCAAGAAAATGCAACATTAATTTAGGTCTGAAACAAGGAGACCCTCTGTCACCTTTGTTATTTAATATAGTTTTGGAACATGTACTAAGAGGTAGCCAAATAAATACAACGTTCAACATCCTACAGCAATCGTACCAATGCTTAGCATATGCTGATGACCTGATAATAATGGCAAAAACTAGAGAGGAATTAAAGCAGGTGGTGAAAAAGCTAGAACATAAAGCGAGGGAAGTAGGGTTAATTATAAATGAAGACAAATCCAAATATATGATTCTAGGAAAAGGAAGGCAAGAAATAGACGAACAACTGAGATTACATAGTGAGGAAGGGAAAGTGTATGAGTTCCAATACACAAATAGTTTAGTATACCCGGGGGTGGAGCTAACTAGTGATGGAAGTGTGTCGCAAGAGATAGATAAAAGGTTAATGACAGGATCTAGGTGTGCCGGCGCACTCAATAACATACTGAGTAACAAAAATATAGGGCGAGCTTTAAAAGTGAAAGTGTATAAAACCATAATTAGACCAATTATTACTTACGCGAGTGAGACGTGGGTATTAACTAAGAGAGATTGCAAAAAACTGGAGATCTGGGAGAGGAAGATCTGGAGGAGAATTTACGGAGGGGTGCAAGAGCAGGGAGAATGGAGAAGGAGAACAAATGCAGAGTTGGAAGGCCTATACAAGGAACCAGGAATAAGAAGCATACTTCAATAGAACAGACTACGATGGCTGGGCCATATAACGAGAATGGAAAGAAATGATCTCACCAAAAAGATATACAGTACGACTTTAGGGGGCGCAATCGGAGAGGACGTCCGCACAAAACCTGGTGGGAAGGAGTGCAGGAGGACTTACAAGAACTGGGAATAACAAACTGGGAGCAAGAGGTGCAAAATAGGAAGATGTGGAGGAAGATGATCCAAGCTATAGGCCTTCAGGCCTAAAATGCTGACATATATATATGCTGGTTTGAAAGACCCTAATCCAGCTTCCTCGAAGCGTCTTCTTACCGTTCGCTCGCTTACATTATTCCCTCGCACCTCCGCCAACCGATTTCTTGCCATACGAGCTGTTAAATGACGATCTCTTAAGACCATATTTAATAAAAATCTATCATCACGGGCCGTTGTTACTCTTGGCCCTCCTGATCCGGGTCTGCTTGTGTAGTTTTGGGTTTCTTAAAACCGAAGGACAACTCGATGAACCGTTGTGTAGGATACATGAATAGCTCTTGCAGCATATCGAATGCTACCCCCGTCTTCCACTAGAGCTACAACCCTGGCGACATCTTCAATGCTTAATGGCATTTTTCGATGCAGAATTAAGTAAAACACAATACACTAACCCAACTGAGAACAGATCAACAGAAACAATTGCAATATTCCTACATAAAGGGTAAACAAAAAATACACCTTGCACAATAAGCATCAGTATTTTAGCAACGCTATAAAACTGGTGACTGATAATTGAAGTTTTTGTTTCTTGACTCATCATATAATACTCCCATCTGTCAGTAGTGACTTGATATTTACACAATATAGGCACCCTTTACACTAAAATCAATAAATTATAAGCGATCGGTTTTTTTGTCGGTGTGTGTATATAAATTGCTGCATTGCCGAGGCATTCACAGAAAATAAACAATAAATCTGGCAGCTTTTAAATTGATTTTCGTAATGAGATTTATAAAATAATGAGGTGTCTTATTATATTAAGTTCGTTGTGTTAAGAAGGCAATTTCGTAGAGCATGATGAACTCATTGGGTTTATTACAATATTTTAATGACGCTAATTGAAAATTGTTTGGTAAATTCTGGTTGCGTTGAACTTATAAAGTAATTTTGAACTTTGATTTACACCTATACCTAAGTAATTTTACCTGCAAATTAGTATTAGATTCTGCTAATTGTTTCACGCCAGACCTATGATACATTCTGGCAGAGGTGTAAATGAAAGTTTTATTTTGGTGATGGTATATTTTAAAGTTACTGCTGTAGCCCTGAAAACTTTCTCTGATTTGTGTTGCTAACTGTAGTTTCTGAATTACTATTAATATAATTTCCAATGTGTAGTAATTTAGTAAGTCGAAAATCAATATGTTATTTTGTATTATCTTCTAGGCCGAACTGGAGGTAAATAACAACAGTATGTAACTATTCGTCATAACGAAGCAGTTGATAAATGTAGTTCTCGTGGAAATTGATAGTTTCTTAATTAAAATCGTTTGGATATAACATGATTTATTAATGTTAACGCAAACCTCATCGCAGCTGCGAAAAGTACACATACAAGTCCATTATTTCCAACTCGTTAGGTAATTCGCACCACATATCAAGGGTTGTCAATTTCAAGCAATATCGATCGCGTTGCTAGGCGTTTATTATTCGTAAATAAACACTTCAAATGCCGCCAAATACAGGCATGACAAGTGTTACATTATAACTAATATAAAATGGGTGATAAAAAAGACGACAAAAAAGATGACAAAAAGGGGGATTCCGACGAAGACCTTAGATTGGAGTTCCTCTTGAATTATCTCACAAAAACGCTGAGAATGAAAATGGAAAAATGGACCAAAATGATCACCACCGATGAATATGTGGTAAGTATTTTTCGTTAAGAGCTTTTATTAACAAATGGCGTGTTTAATAGGTTCAATCATCTTGTAACAAGAAAATATTTTGATGGCAGTTCTATTTGTTTACAAAATTGTTTCGGAATTGGTTTTCGCAAGTGATTAGATCGTATCAGGTGTGGTTCGGCGTTGTTAGTGCTTGTTTATTGTTAAATTATCTATATCTAGTTTTGAGATAATGGAAAATAGTTTTCTAAAAACCGAATCTTATTCTAGTAGGTACATATGTTTGGGTATCGACATTTCACAAATCGCTTCTACAACTAAAACAGTAAAATAGTCTGTAATTAATTAGGGTGCCTTGGGCGACTGACAGATTTGTTACGATGAAGAGTGATACAAATTTAAACAATTAAACGATGTTTTTATACTATTAGTAATAGGATAATTAATAGTTTCTTCTTGGTAGACTTAATAATTGACAAACCATACTGAAACGGTCGCATCAGTGAGTTTTTTCACATACCAAATAATATATCGATGACATTGTCGTCTGTTAAGAACAGTATAAATATGTATTGTTTTAAATTTTTCCTCATGAAGTCACATATGCAGTATTATTTAAATTACCTAGCGAGATACGAAACGTTTGGACAAGGGCTGTGATGTAACCAAACTGGAAAATATTAAAATAAAATTTATGTGGTACAATCACAATATACCCCAACGTATGAAAAACATTTTACGTGAATATGTATGTTTGCAGACGCGTTTCGACAAACACCGCTTCAATTTATGAACAAAAATTTTAGAGCAACTGCAATAATATTCTGTTATTACGCAAGTACTGCAAATTTCAATGGTAACTTTAATTCCATGGATTAAATTAATAAACTAAAAATAGTTATTAAACAATTCTATAAAACTTTGCAACTTGAACAAAATGATTAATTAACATATCGTACCATTCAAATTCTAGCCAAGTGATATTATTGACCATTTGGTGAAAAGTTATAACAACCTTAGATTATTTTCATTGTGATTAAGAGATGAGAATTGATATCTCTTCATATTATTTAGAAGACACTTCTATAATACAGGGTGAATCAAAAGGTGTGATCCGGACTTAAGAGTGTGATGTGGGTTGCTACACGAAGCAAAAAATGTTATTAAACCCATATCTTATTTCCAACCGTTATCTAGTTACAGAGGATTTCTTTGTTTTTATCATTGTTCTGTTAAATCAAGTCATAATAGGAAGTAAGTCAAACCAATCCTAATTTATTATGATAGAAGGTGTTTCATTGCTTTCTGGTATTGATTGGGCCTTTTTCTGCACGTGAATATGCAGAATTGCATTTTGTATATGGCTACTGCAGCGGGAATGCTCGTGCAGCTGTGGTAGAATATTGGAGAAGGTATCCTCACCGGCGACAGTCTTACCTAGTTGCCTAGAAATTCTTCTAGTACTCGTCGATGGGTTTTCTGAACTGCGTCAATAATGTCATCATTATTGTTCATGTTATTTCTTCCAACATGATGAGGTGGTCTAACCATATCTGTCGGTGCAACCGTTCAAATGTTCGGTGGTCAGGCTGTCGCTGGTGTGTATATCTTCTCCGATATTCAACCACAGCTGCACGAGGCATTCCCGCTGCAATAACCATATACAAAATGTATTTCTGCATATTCGCGTGCAGAAAAAGGCTCTATCATTACCACACCTAGAAAACAACAATAATTCAAGCTTGAAACACCTTCTGTCATAACAAATTAGCATTTGTTTGACTTATTTCCTATTATCACTTGATAACAAAACAATGATAAATTTAAAGAAATCCTCTGTAACTAGATAACGGTTGGAAATAAGACATGGGTATATTAATATATTTTGCTTCGTGTAGCATCCCTCATCACACCCTCATGTTTGGACCACACCTTTTGAATCACCCTGTATATTTACTGAAATACCGCGCAACAGTTGGCTTGGAATTTCCCTTATCTGAGGACTAACATATTCCAAAAAATTTATGAGGAATGATGTGATGTCCAGGAGGTTAATAATTACATAATTTTATGAAATGCGGACCGGAAAATATAATTTGCAGACATTTATACAATGTAGGACCGCGAAAATGTATTTTAGGGGTTGAAATAGTCAGTGGGGTAGTTTTAAGTTTACAGATTAGGTGTTAAAAATGTATGTGAGGGTCTATTAACAGAATCTAATAAATCACATTTACACTGCTGGGGGTTAGAAGTGTGTTTTAATGAAATTAAGAAAACCTTTATACACAAAATTGCAGTACTTGGGGGTAACTAGTTATACAGGGTGCTAATTTGAAAACGTACAATGTATTATATCACTTGAAGTTTCTTTTTTTTAAGAATCGTGAAGTTGTCTGTGGCAACTCCATGATTCCCATTTCACCCAGCTTATCCCGGTCTAACATGTCGTACGCTTGAAAAACCCCATGCCCCAGACAACACAAACACCCTGCAGACTTTGGTAGAATAACTTTGAGGCCAGGCACTACGATCAATACTCTACCGAGGTCTCTATTTCTCGAAGTAAAATAGGTATAGGAAACGTTTCCACAACATGGAGAGGGAATCATGATGATTCATAAGGTAACCTTGCCCATTCAACCCCGCAGGTTCTAGGTATCCTAACAAAACAATTTCAAATGGTATCACCCACTGTATGATCTCATCTCATTAGCCGTTATCTTCGGTCCATTTCTGGACATTCTCATTCTTCGCCATTTGCCTCTATTTTGCTCCTCTCGGATCCACATTAGTCCGGCAAATCATTTTACATCGTCCGTCCATCGCGTTAGGGGTCGTCCTCTAGATCTCTTCCGCAAGTAGAGCCTCCATTTCAGGATTGTATTGGTCTACCTTCTGTCCTTATATCTATCCACATGGCCGGCGTAGTTCCATTTCAACTCTGCCACTGCTTCGGTAACGTCGTTTATTTTTGTTATGCAACTTATCCAAGTGTTTGTTCTGTGATCTTTCGGCGTTATGCTCAACAGTCACTCTTAATTTGTTCATTGACTATTTTGTGAGAGTCCACGTCTGAGCTCCGGGTAGGACACAATGTTCAAATACTCGAGAACGTAGGTGCATCGGTATATTTTATTTTTTTGCGCCTTACTTAGCTTTCCAAAGACAGCCCAGGCCAGTCTTCTTCTTCTGTAAAACTCTATATTTTTGCCAAGCTTTATCATATGTCGCAAATAAACATAATTGTCTACTTCTTCCAGTTATTGGTTTTTAATTTTTATTTTTTGTTCTAGGGTTCTACTACACTTAACTTTTGTTTTTTTAAATTCATGTTTAGACTGATTTCATTTGATGCTTTGTTCAGCTCTGTTAACATAGTGTGGAGCTGTTGAAGGGTTCCTGTGATAAGAACGATGTCATCTGCGAATCTAATGTTATTGAGTCTTTTTCCATTTATTAGGATGCCTTTATTGTCTTGTCAGTGAAGTTGTTTGAAAACATCTTCTAAGGAATTCGTAAATAATTTTGGTGAGAGAGTGTCTCCTTGTGTTATACCTCGTTGTTTTATACTAATCGGGTTGTTGTTCTCATGCAGATGTATAGTGGATGTAGCGTTCTTATATATGTTTTCAAGGAACATTATATCTCGGTGGTCCATTCTGGCGTTTCTTAAAGACTTCATAATTGCCCAATGTTCTACTGTGTCGAAAGCATCTTGAAAGTCGACAAATGCTAAATGCACTGTATGATACGTTTTTGAAAACCTCTTACAAAATGCTATTCAGCAGTATCAAATATTTTTTCGACTAGATCAGGAAAAAAATCAAAAAAATAAAACTCAGAATGTTCTGAACCAATTATTGTAATTTAAATTTCAAAATATTAGTGTCAATATTCAAAACGATTTTCAACATTCTCTACGCAATAGTCAAATCTACTCTCAAATTCTCTCCGAACATTTTGAAAGCTTTGTTGCGGAATATCTCGGAACTCCTGAACTATTCTTTGCCGCAATTGTGCGATGGACTGAAGCTGAGTTTTGCAGACAACATATTTTAAGTGACCCCATAGAAAGAAGTCTAATGGGGTCAAAGTTTAAAGATCTTGGAGGCCATCATATTTTTCTGATACGACTCGGGAAACAAAATGTTTGCTACTATTGAATATCATATTGTAAGGGCTTTTCAATAGGGTATCACAAAGTGGGTGTTACATTTGAAATGTTTTTGTTGGGGTACCTAGATCTTAAGGGACTAAATAGTGAACGTTACTGTACCAGTCATAATTCAAATACCTATTTTACTTCCAGAGATATAACACATTGTACGCTTTCAAATTAACACCCTCCATACAGGGTGTGTAAAAACTGTAGTGCAATCTTCATGCAGCGTTATTTTTTTAGGAGAAAATAAGATAATAACCTTAGATCAAAAAGTCCGCTAAGGCTTTCTGAACTTACACGAAGTCTTTAAAGTTCAAAATTGGCAACAGTAAAGAGCTATTTGTTTAAAATCAATTTACTTGATGCTTAGATTAAGTGATAATAATAAGAATTTATTACCATTGATCGTTAAAAATGGAAGGAAATGAATAGTTTTCATCATTTTAAATACATAACTTCATTTTTTAAATGTTTTTGCTTGCATTAAAAATACGTTTGGCAATACTGCACATTTTTACGGATGCGGCCTTTAGAGTGCTTTAATCCATGACAGATAATAAATTTGTGATCATTCTGTCGTTATAATAATTTACCGGTATTATTGAATAATTAGGCAGTTAAGGAATTTAGGTTAGCCGAATATGCAGATAAGAAAATGGTATTCGGAGCTTGTGAGGGTCAAGAAACGTATTTACGAGATTAGATCGAAGATTAAGGGAAACTGGAGGAGTAATACCAAAGATGCAGGATACAGGGCGGCCACGAACATTACGCACGGCTGATCTAGATCACTCAATTATAGATGCTGTCGCTGAACATCCTATCTGCAGTATTAGAGGAATTGCAAAAATACTTAACATTAACAGATATAAGAAAGTTTACAACTTTTAAAAGACAAAAACCAATACCCCTAGTACACATTTTGTAAAGTGCAACTTTTGTTAACTGGGGATTTCTTCTAAAGCCTTAATGTCTGCAGTTGGTTATTCGCTGGGATCCAAATACTGCTAAACTTCCACAATACCATTTTGTATACGGATGAAACAACATTTAGTAGGGATGGAATATTGAATAGCCACAATTTACAAGAGTGGGCACACGAAAATCCCAATAATACACTCCCTTTTGGTCATCAATATCGATTCTCACTAAATTTTTGGCTAAGAATAATTAGAATGAGAATAGTTAGGCCACATGTCTTACACAAAGGTTATCTGCATTTTCTAAATGAAATATATCCAGGGTTGATTGATGATATGCCCCTAGATATTAAGCGTAACATGATGTACCCGCATGATGGCACACCATCACATTACTGTCGTGAAGTCAGAAGATGGTTAAATGATAATTACTATCAGCAGTGGACGAGTCGTGGTGGTCCTATATAATGGCCCCAAGATCTCCAGATCTCAATATTTTGAATTGTTTTGCGCGAGAATTTAGTTAAAACATAGTATATCAAACGTTATAAAAATCCACTGTAGAGTTAGCAAAAAGAATTCGAAATGCCGTTCAGCAAATTACGCCTCAGATGTTACAAAATGTCGAAAATTCAATTCCACTAAGAGTTGCTGCTTGTACCTTGTCGAAGGAAATGGCGGTCACTTCGAACATTTACTCTAGCATTAATTACTGTATTACTAGTTGCATGTTAATTGTTGCTTTTGGATTCGTTGACCTTTTCGCGGTATTTACATTCCCGAATTGATGCATGTTTGGCGACCTAATTTGATAGCGCGCATGTACACCTTAGGCTCGAGATCCGACATCCGATTGCCATTTTCATAGTCTAATAAGGCACAATATTAACTTAACCTTTTTGAATGATATTCACCTTTGCATATTATTTCCAGACCTATATAATTATTTGTGATATATGCCGATTTATGCTTCATGTTAAACTACTTATACGCCGCCGTTAGCATTTTGGCGTATCACACTTAGTTGTTTCATTGCTTGTAAATAGTCTAATACAAGATGAATTGGTTGATATCTGTATTTTTAAACCAACAGGTTGCCAAGCTATTATTTCTTAAATTGTTATGATGCGAAGTAACTATGTGTTTGCGAATTTTTAAATTTTTTGATTTTTGTCTTATTTTCGTCCAAGAAATAACGGGATTATTGCGGAAATATGCATGTGTGGTCGCCGAGTTACTTACTTATCATATTCAAGGTACATACTGTTTGTGGTATGAACACGAAGATATCATATTAACACCATGTAATTAGGCTTTATGGTATGAATGTAGACGAACAGCTTCGTTCATTTTTTAAATATATTTTTCGAAGGAGCTAATTTTCGAAGATCGGGGATCTATTACTTCTGGAAGAAGAGATGAAAATTAGAGCTGTTTTAGTTTTGGTAAAACATTTTTAGCCATATGTCGGTATTTTGTGTTGTAATTTCTACAGAAATCCAAGCGGTGTTCATACCGTTTCTTCTAAAACTCTGAATATTCGTACCAAGTTATTTTATAAAACTTTCCCTCTTTTAAACGGATATTGTTTCTGTCATATCTGGCATTTGTTAATCTACAAACCCACTATGGGTTAGTCCGTCAGCGCCGGCAGCAGTTTACCGAGTGCGCATTTTTTTAATTCCTTGTGTTCTAATCTACTCGTTTTGGTTTAACAAAAAATAGCACGACTCCATGGAGATTCCCTAAGTTGTTACGAACAATTACTGCAGCATCACATTTGCCTGGATGTAATCGTGGAACGGCAAAATTAACTCTTTTCCCACCTACCAGAATTTGGCTTTCTAAAAATACGTAATTTTAAAGAGTGTAAAAAAGCCAGTGGAAATAATCAGATCGGAACAAAGCTAATACAATAATTCAAATTAGATGGATCAAGCAAAGAAACCAGAACCATAAGCTGTGATTTGGCTTTCAAAAATACAAGATTCTTATCTTAAAGATTAACATTATTTGGCGTAGGTATTACCAGCTTGGTAGACGATTAGTTGTGGGTTGCATATACCTCTTTCTATTTTAAGATTAGAATTTTTCTTGACTAAAGACCAACCTTAATCTACTTCATAGAAGTGTGAAGTTGGAAAAAGAAATCCGTTCAAGATTAGTTTGCACGTGTAACACATATGAGTATAATTTACATTTTCTTACTAGTTTCGTATATTGTTTTTACGTGTGTACTATTGGAATATTTACAATATAGTAAGATTAGCAGTAAAGAGTGTCCCATTTTAAACTTGAGTATTTGATTTGGCGTCATTTTCAAACTGTCTGATCAAAATTTGTGTTATTTGACATCTATTACCTAGTTGTAGAGAACAGGAAAATTCATCAGGTAGTGTTTCAGACTGGAAGAACATATAAATCTTCATAACATATTACGAAAATTTGTATTCTATTGTAAATACTATTCACAAATAAACAGAGTTATCTGGCCGTCATTTACCGACGTGGTGACGTCAGTTGGGGTACGAGATCGTGCGATCTAGCGTCTGTAGACTTTTCTTTTAAGGCTTTGTAAAGGACGAGCACCAGGACATCATTTATCGAGTTACTGATGAAATTGGGCCGCAATTGTGCGAAAATGTGATTAAAAATTGAGCTGAAAGAGTGGTCAACTGCAGAAACAACCGACGGGGCATTTGACAGAGATTTTGTTTTGACCATAATTCCCATGTGTCCTCTTTACGTTTACATAAATAAACTGCCAATTTTCTAAAGTTCTATAGCAGTGAGTGCGCTTGTTCAAAATTATTTACAAGTTTTTCAGGAACGAATATGTTTGAATTTAAACAACCATGGCCTCGCAAGTTTGAAGTATCAGTACGTGAAATCCCTATTAGGTTATGTAATCCTTAGTTCTTGTTAAATGTATTCATTAGTATCAATTCTAAAATAAATAAACTGTCTAGCAGTATATTATATTAGTTATTATTCCTGATAATATTTCATAATTATTGCTATTTGAAAAAGTTGATTCATTTGCAAGAAGCTTCACCATTTGCAAAATTTTCGGAATTATTTTGGCAACTGTCTTCAATATGCTCATTCATCTTCTTTAGCCATTGATCGTCCAACTTTGGATGTAGGCCTCTCCTAATTCTCGCTATTGATCTCTATTCGGTGTACTTGGTTTCCAATGTAATTCAGTGGTCTTTTCAAGTCATCGTTCCATCTCATTTGGGATAGCCCTCGTGTTGTATGTCCCATGTATGGTCTCCATTGTTGCATTATTATATTCAATCTATTGTCCTTTTGTATAATTGTGTGCCCTGCGAAGATCTATTTCTGTTTGGCTATTATCATTACCACATATCTACTTTCGTTGTCGTTCTTATCAACGTATTTCTCTTTTCTATCAGTTTTATCTCCAGCATCACTCTTTCCATAGCTTGTTATTTTTCGGATAGTTTTTTTTATGTTGGTTTTGGTGAATTTCCGGGTTTGATAACCGATTGCTTTACATAGCGGAAAATTGAAAGCTGCGACAAACCAGTCCCAGGACTGACGACCATGGAGGAGGAAGCCATAATAGGCAGCACACTCTTGTTGACGGCGATACTCCTTAGGAATTGTAAACTTTTAGGGTTTTTGGGGATCCATGAAACCTTTCCAAATGCCTATGCAACTTCGTTCTTCTGGCGATTTCTGCGGTTTGGTTTTTAAAATTTAATTTTATGGTCTGTCCCAGGTATACATAATCTTGCGTTAACAAGAACGTTTCTTCTATCACTTGTATTTGTCATTAATTTGGATTCTTACATATTATGTTTTAGATTAATAGCTTCGGATCCTTCTGCTAGCTGGTTATTTAAATTCTGTACTTTGTCGTGTGTGTTGGCGATTAAGATGATATCATCGGAAAATCTCAGGGCATTTAATTTCTTGCCGTTTGCTTTAATACCATATTGAGATCAAATCAATGTTTTAAGGATATCCTCTATTGCCAAAGTAAACAATTCTGGGGATATGACATCTCCCTGTCTAACTCCCCTTTTAAGTGGTATGGTATTTTCGTCTACTTTCCGTCATTGCTGCATTCTTGTAGACGCTGTATATTAGCTGTTGCAGTTGTTCATTGCCTATTTTGCAGCCTACAGTTTGACATTGTCGAATGCCTTCTCATAGACTATAAAAGCAAAATACAGAGGGAAATGGTATTCATTTGCTATTTCTTTTTATGTTTCAATATGCGATAGTATCAACTACCGTTGTTGTCTCTTTGAGAAAGTTTTTTTATGGAGTATCGGAGAAAAAAGTCATGGAAGGTAATATGAGAAAATATAGGAAATCCCATACCTCAACTGATCCAATTATTAGTCTAATAAATATCGTTATTGCAGGAAATCAACAACAAAATGTTGTGCATGTGGTAGTGTTCCATTGCACGGTATTGTTTTTCACAGGTACTATAGTAAGGCCGTTTGGAAAATTAATACAAGTGTAGAACATTTGACAATATGATTGGAAATGATTGTATACCATACATTAAATGGTTGTTGGTGTTGGCGATACATATGTTTTGTTTAATGCGGATTTTTAGCACTCCATTAATGCATATTCTGCGGGATGTCCACAGAATCGTTAATCATTTTTCACAATTGCGTCTACGTATTAATAACACGTGGACAATACATTTCGGCATCGACGACGTACATAATGTATACACCATGGGAAATAATGTTAAGTGTTATAACAAAAGTGATTATATAACCATGTGAGGGTAGATTTAATTAGCTAGAAGCTTTTGTTCACTTTGTAGGGGCGTTTGGTATGTGAGTAATGCTTGGACGAATGCAAAATAGAAATACGGAAGTCAATCAGTCGACTTGCCAAGCAGCATATCTTCAGAGGTTGATTGCTGAAGAGACAAATAGAGGGTCTTCTTATTGGGGATATACTCTCCTTTACTTTAATAATTTAGAAAAGCTAACACACATTTACATTAATATGAGAGTTGAAAATCCTATTGACGATCAAGAGAACGAGCACTTTCTAACGCAATTTAGATGATATGTCGGTTAGAATGTACATAATAACTTAGTGTTTTTGGTACGTGTGTAAAATTATGCTATATTTTATATAGGGTGTTTTTAAAAGATGGGACCATCTTTCTGCAGAGGCGCCCAGTAGGGACAAAAAGTTCCTATCAGCACATGTTCCGAAAATGTTCTGATAAGGAGTTACATGAGTCAGTAATTTAGGAGTCCTTATTTAATTTTTATGTTTAGGTTTAGGAGGAAAGGTCACCGCGCTTTCTCGAGACTTAAAGGACTTAGAGAGAGTGAGATTTAATGTTTCTAACAGGAAATTTAGGGACAGTGGATCGGACGCGGTGGACCAACTCTATTTTTGTATGGAGCCATGTGAAAATGATTGTTTATAAAAAAACATTTGCACCTATTTGAAACATCCCAGGCCTGTAGCCTCGCAGAAGGAAGGAATAGTAAACATTTCTTGTAATTTGTGCTTTGTTAGTATTTCTCTATCAGTTTTTCCCGATATATGATCTTTAGAATTTTTTTTAAATTCAATCGCCCCAATCATACACTAGATTTCGCCCCATGTTTTAAGAACAGCTTGTATTTACTTCTAGCAGCTTACACACTTCATTCTGATTATTTTTAAATTGAGAAACCACTTTGATAAATGTTAGGATATTCTCAAATGAAATTTAAAAATTCATCGTTCTTAGAAAATTATAAACCTGAAGCTATGACAAAAATTGTCGTTAACGCAAGGTTTCAATAGTTGGGATTATGAGTTTTTTAACAAATTTCTGTCAATGTTGTTTAAATATTGCATCCCTGGTAAATATTTTACATTTCCGGTATCTTGAAATAAAGTGATGGCTGCTTTGACAATCCATTGATTCGTAAATATCGAATTGATTTAATATTAAGTCAATGTCAGAAGATATACAATGCGGTCGTAAAATGTCTTCCCCCCTACTAACTTTTGAACGCCTTAATATTTCTTCACAAAATTTTGTATGCTTTAATGGGAGGCTAAAATACTACCATTTTAAAATATTTTTTAAATGGCAATGGGGGTCGAGTGACACCTCATTTGAAAGGTCTCCTTGAGTAGAGTATAATTCTATATTTTGGGAAAATTTTATAGATTCAAAAACAAATGACAGACTTCCAAATTATCTGTTTCTTATATTAAGCAATTCGCTAAAAATGTAGGAGGCGAAATAACAGAAGTAAAACAATTGAAATAATTAGTCTTTCTGTTCTGTCACTTTAATTCAGTTATTGTGTTTGCTCACGTTTGAATATTGTGTGTTAAAACCGGTGATACTAACAATAATTATGGCGAATGTTCAAACTTTGCAGGAAAAAACTGAAGCAGTTTTTGTTTTTGCTAAAGCCAATCGAAACTTTCACGAAGCCGAAAGAATATTTAATGAACGTTTTCCCGACCGTCCTATTTGGAGGACGTATTTAAGAGAACTTGTGCAAAAATGTATTAACACTGGAAGTGTGCAAAACAGGAAAAACCCTGGACGACCCGCAATTTCAGAAGACAAAAAAATTCAGATAGTCTGTGAAATCAGCAATTCAACTTCACATGTAGCTGCGATATGTGATATATCGGCGACCACCGTCAAAAAGTGTTAAAAACGGCAAGTTCCATCCACATAAAATGAAGATTTTACACCAGTTGATTGAAGATGATCCGGATAGATGCATTGAATTTTGTGAGGTCAGGACCCAAACCACTGGAAGAAACCCATCCTATCTTCGCAATATCTGTTTTAGTGACGAATGCACATTTTTTTAAATGGTTTTGTTGATAGACAAATGTAATATATTGGTGCTATGAAAATCCCTATGTTTTCCGGGAAGATCGCACCCAATTTCAGCAAAAATTGAATGTGTGGATAGGAATATTTGGCCACCATATCGTAGGTCCCTTATTTATCGACGGAAACCTTACTAGGAAATTGTACTTGAACATGCTGAAAAACCTCATTCATCCGTTAATAGTTGAGATTGTTGAAAATAATCCAAACGAATTTGACATGGATATCATATTCCAGCAGGATGCGCTCCTCGGCATGTTAGCAGACAAGTTCGCAATTATCTCGATGCAACGTATCGACAATGGATTGGTCGTGGTGGTCCAACAGAATGACCTCCGCGATCGCCTGACCTGACTCTATTGTACTTTTTTGTGTGGGGGTATCTTAAATCGAAAGTTTTTCAAGCAGAACCCGATTCCCTTTTGAATTTATGACGTAAAATAACAGAGGCTTGTGCAAATATCGGAGTTGAAACTTTCCAGAAAGTACGGGAAGAGATGTTAAATAGGTTTTCTATTGCCAAGAAGTTCAACGAGCACACTTTGAACATTTATTAAAATAGTATTACTGTTCAGTTTTTGTTGTATAAAATAAGTTTCGTTGTGTTTTAGAATCTTCTTCTGCTTCTTCATTCTTCAATGGTGAACATTTCGAAAGCATACCTTTTTTGTTTTAATTCTTAGTTTTTTCCATAAACTTGTTATTTTCAATCATCTGTCATTTTTACTAAATCAATATTTTTTTTATGAAACTCAAGAATCAGACGCATAATTAAAATACCTTTCAAATGAGGTGTCATTGGACCCCCATTACCATTTAAAAAATAGTTCAAGATGGCGCCCAGCCGCCATTTTAAAAGTTATAAAATTTAAATATGGGCTAAAAAGTAGTATTTAGCCTCTCATTAATGCACACAAAATTTTGTGAAGAAATATTAAGTCGTTCAAAAGTTAGAAAGGGCAGAGAGGACATTTTATGATCGCACTTTTTTGTATGCATTTATTCTTTAAGTATAATCCAGAAAATAGGCAGAAGCAGGCAGTTCAAGTAATAATTATATTTGGGTGTATGCAATAAAAACAGTTTTGAGGATTCCGTATTGGTTTTTAACGGAACGAGTAGCTGCACGTTGTATTAAATTGAAGCTTCCTCTGGTAGTTCTCAGTGAATCGTGTTTTTCCGGTTAGTGATGACATAGTAATATATGTATGTAGTAGTTCTGATTGTATTTTTGAACATTGTGAATATTTGAATGTTGGAAGCACTGTTGCTATGCAGGAAATGAAATATACCGTTTCTTATAGACGCTTTCAATTTTCCGGTATATATGAATCTTTTGCAATTTTTGAGCTGTGTTATACGCTGTTAGGGTTGATATTCAAATAAATATTGCTTGGAGATGCTAATATGGTACTGTTAAGTTGTTGCGGCTATTCAAAGTTAGACTGGTATGGTGTTACACGTTGAGGGATGTCCGGTACGTGAGAATCCACTTCACAGTTTCAGTTTCATTGTTGGCCAGTTTATACAGTATGGTCAACATTAACAATTTTCAATACGGGTTGTACGTAGCAAATAAAACCCGTGCCTTTATTTTTAAATAATTTGCTGTACTTATTTAACATTTATCAGCGTTTAGTACAGTTCCTGCTGGTATGTTTTATTTTAGAAGAATACAAAATATTTATTTCTGAATACATAACTTAATATCCGCAGGGAAACGTACCCTTCTATGAGTTTCTTAAAGTTTTTCGTACTTGGTAAAAGCCTGTGTTTAAGAAGATCTATGATATTTGCAATGCATAAGCTCCCTTAAGCTGACTGCTTACGACCTTGGAAATTTTGTTTTACATACAAGGTTGTTCGCGTAAGATTATGCATAAAAACATATATGAAGGGGTTGGTACAAAAAGGGTACAAGTGATTTTGTTTACATTTTGATTTAAATACATATACATATATATATATATATATGTGTTTGTGTATAATAATTGGGGGGGGGGGGGGGGGCTAAATGCTAATTATGATTCATCTTTACATCGCCGTCAGGACAAGACGTGTTTCCATGACAAAATAATATCTTTCCCCGGCGATCAAGGAGTACGAAGTTTTTTAAAACATTGAGGGTTTTTTTTGTTTTTGGTTGTTGATAAAAATGACATAAAAATTGTAAAATTAAAAAGGCAGAATATACCATCGATAAGATAAAATTAGAGTTTTAAACGGCGTTAAATGAACATGTAAAAGTACTGCATGTTAGGAAGAGACGGCAGAGCAAGGAATGCGGGGCCAGCCTGGAGAGGAGGTGTGCAGTCTGTATACTTGTGTAGTAACAGTCCAGGGGCGTTTTTGCATGCCTAACATCTGTGATAAGGTTGGTGCAGTTTAAAAAAAGAACTAATTTCGGTGACAGTAAAGCTAGTAAAAATTTGCACGTGTTGTTGTTTTTTTTAAAACATTGAGGGTTTTTTTTGTTTTTGGTTGTTGATAAAAATGACATAAAAATTGTAAAATTAAAAAGGCAGAATATACCATCGATAAGATAAAATTAGAGTTTTAAACGGCGTTAAATGAACATGTAAAAGTACTGCATGTTAGGAAGAGACGGCAGAGCAAGGAATGCGGGGCCAGCCTGGAGAGGAGGTGTGCAGTCTGTATACTTGTGTAGTAACAGTCCAGGGGCGTTTTTGCATGCCTAACATCTGTGATAAGGTTGGTGCAGTTTAAAAAAAGAACTAATTTCGGTGACAGTAAAGCTAGTAAAAATTTGCACGTGTTGTTGTTTTTTTTTTGTCGAACGTTTTATCTCAATTTTTTTTAAACGAAACGAGGCCGCGAATGGAACCCTCAGGTTAACAGTTTTGTGTTTCAGCTGGTCGGCATAAGTTTTTTTATCATGACTTTTTAAACCACAGCAATGTTTGACACTTCCAACGCGGCGCAACTTTTTTGGCCGAACGTATATAGCAATATATATATATATATAGACTTGTTTAATGACGTATACGCACCTATTTACTATGTAAAATTTCAGTGTGGCACCCAAATTTTACACTGAGGCACCCACTTTGGGTGCCGTAGTGTTTTAACATAAAAATCACGTTTTTGGTGTGTCTATGTCGTGAAACGCCTAGAAACGAATTTTTCTTCGGGTGCCAGTTTGACAGTATACACCGCACGATATACAATTTAGTTGAACCAGTCCTTCGGCAGGCGGCGCTGCAGTCAATATGTATATAATACAAATATATTTAGTCGACAAACAAGCTCCCGCCATACAACTAGTAGTTATGGCATCCAAAACGAGTCTTTTCAACGGCAACGCCGCTTTTGTGAATTGGATGTGTGTTTGCTTTGTTTTGCTGAGTAGGTGACTTACTGCTGATAATACTATCGTGCTTAGATTGCTACACTTTTACATTCCTAGTGGTTTTAATTTAAAAGATGGTAGTTTATCAGTATTTATACCGAAAATTTGATAGATTTTGTGTACTATCAGTCGTAATCGATAAGCTAAGCTAAACGAGGGCCAATCTAATATAGTGCTGCGGATATTGTTCACCTTATTTATAAAAGCATTCATTTGGAATAATGGACACCTCCAGCGCCATTCTAAGATATTGGACCACTTACAGGCCCGGACTGACCAGGTCGGCTGGTCGGGGATCGCCGAAGGCCCCCGGCTCAGGGGGGCCCCAAAAAGATCCCCTAAACAAAATAAAAAAATACACTTAAAAATTAGGCTCTGTCTTTACTAGGGTTGATTTTAAATTTGTAATTATGTCGCAATCGCGTGTACAATTAATGTAAATGTTAAACAGTTGTATAAACACTATACGCCCTCGGTCCCGGTTGTTATACAAACATCTTTAACAATCGTAAACCATGTAGTGGAGGAATTTCTCTTCTCTGTTCCACGGATTATGTTAGTTTCCTGATCTTAGTACTTGCAAAGAGGGCTTATAGAACCTGTTAATTATAGGTAATTAACAGGCCATTTGCCAATACACACAAGAAGAAGATAATATAAACGATAGAATTAATTGGACAGTTACATTCATTTAAAAATTAATATTTACCTATTTTCTTCTTCCGAATAAAATTAAAGAATCAGCTGAACTCAAAACAATGACCAAAGCCCTAGTTTCGGTTCAGCAGAAAACTCTTCAGAGATTATTATTCTTCTTCCTCATGCTATTGCTTGGAAGTTGGTACAAACACTGCTTAAACAAGTTAGTAAAAAAGAAATGACAAACACTTCGATGTCGTGTACTCAAAAGCTAAACATTACGCGAATACAGTTAATAACAGATTATAAAATAACGAGATTGATGTGGAAATAGAGTTGGACTTCAAAAAAACAAGAATTTCAAAGGAAAAATTAATGCCTGGTGAAAATTCAAAAGACGAAGCTCCTGGAATCTCAACTGTTCAAAAGTATAGGTTAGTCTTTTTCGATTATGTTAGATTGTGCCAGGACGAGTATTGGAGAAAGATTTTCCTCAAACGAAGAAATTTTACAAGATTGTTCTTCGTTAGATCCAAGGAAGTTTAGTGACATTGTAGAGCTTGTTAGTTTTCCTACGGGAGTCCTCTCCTGTGTTTCCAAACTTTATAAAGTAGAAAGAAGTCGGTTATTGATAGAGCTGCAACAGTTCGCAGATCAGTACAACAGTTTATAACAGTTGAAAAAACGGAGGATGAGAAAAACTAGACAGGCTGAACAAAGGAAACTGTGAAGATGACTATTTAGGATCTGAATCTGAAGAAAAAGAAGAAAATCTTTATGTTTACTGCACTGTCAAGAAACAATGTTTTCTTTTTGAACTCTCACGATCTGGACTGTTTACCAACCTGTATGTAGCTTACAAATTTGTACTAAGTATACCTTATACTCAACTCACCTGTGGAAGGGTATTTTCTAAACTTAAAATAGTTAAGAATCGACTTAGGTCTACTCTAAGCCAAGATCTTATGTCCAATCTACTTTTCATGAACGTAGAAAGAGACCTGTATTATAAATTGAATAAAGATGAAATTATAGATGAAATAGCCAGGACCAATGAAGAACTGGCCGAAAAGCTGTTAAGTTAACTAAAATCATCTTCTGTGCTTAATAATATTTAAAACTTATGTATTTTTTTTTTCTAAATTTCTATCTTTACAAACATTATTTTACCTTTACTTGTTTGCAAGTTAGCATGTTAAATCAAGGAGTAACTCTACTTTAATTTTTTTTATTTAACTTGAAAATAATTCATTATGACAGTTCTTTCTTTTTATTATAAAACATGTACTACAATAATTGCCATGATATTGCATTAAAAAGATAAATTGTTTCCTTAAGCATGCTTGGCTTATTCATTGACGTTTTCCCTCATTAATGTATATTTGACTGGGGTATTACATAAAATTTAGCTTATGACTGTAATATTGTGGTTTTGTTGCCTGAACTAAAAATATTTCTTACTCTCATGTTCGTAATTAACCGCTTGTAGTTAGCAGTTTATTACTAATGTTTTTAAATCCAGATTTTAAATAATTTAGATATAATAAAAAAAGTAATGAAAATTTGGTTAAATATTATAAAATTAATTATGTTTAATAAAGTTAAAATTATTTTTATAAAGATCTTGCTTGCGTTCAATTACTTTTTAAGTGCCAAAATAGAGCAAAATGATGTTTTCAGGCATGTAATTTTCAAAAATTTTCCGGGCGGGAGCCCCTGGGGGGTGTTCCATACCCCCAGACCGCCCGTGAGGGGGCCTCAATTCAGATTCTAGCCGAGGGCCCCCAATACAGCCAGTCCGGGCCTGACCACTTACAAATTTACCCAGCAATTCTTGAAGTTCAAGATGGCAGCCAATTTTAAATATTAACTAATATACAG